>LBNU01014505.1:36453-47746 GCA_014162995.1 Artemisia annua
AGAATCATCACTTTCAACTGAGGTTGACACCAATGCCAAGCTGCTAGAGCTTGAACCAAGCTTCCCTGCCTTCTTCAATCTTTGTTCAATGAGTTTGAAGTTATTGTAAAGATCATTGAGCTTCATTGTTTCAATTTCTGGTTTATTCTCCCAGACTGTAACATTTGTATGAAACTCAGCAGGCAAACTTCTTAGAAACTTCAAATTGAGGTCTTCCTGTTCTACCTCAATTCCAAACACAGTCAATTGAGCAAAGTTGGACTGGTTATTTTCCATCTCCATGGATCTGAGTGAATTGTTTAAGCTTATTCCTTGGATCTTCTAAATCAAAGTATCAGAAACCTGTCTCTGATACCACTTGTAGGATCTAAGCACACACCTTGTGTTAGAGTGATACTTTGAGTTATATTATTAAGCACTCAGAATATACTTAACAATACTTAGAATATGAATTGTATGATGTAATGTAAGTGAGAACAGTTGTAAGTTTAACACAAAGCTTTAATATTATTGATAATAATACGAGTGATCTTGCTTATCACTAGGGTTACACCTTGAAGCTTTCTAGGGTTAATTCGTACCTAGAACAATGACCTAGAACCTCCTTTTATAGCACAAGGAGTCCTTTACAAGATAAATATAATGCTATCATAATAGAATATACACAAGATCTTTTCTATACTTATCTACATACGAATACATCACAGTTATCCTAACAGCAGTGGTAATAATATGTACTAGCATGGGTAATGTGTTTCCACTGCTAGTGCATTCTTCAGCAGTGTCTTCCACAAGCTTATCAGTGGTAACTGTTAGCTTTATTCCCAACACTTAACTACGTATAAAGGTATTTTACAAAAGATAAGTGTAAGGGAAATCTAAATTTGTTTATAAGAACGAATTGGAACATGAATTGTAACGATATAAAATAAACATACATATTAGTAATTGTTCGAGTCAAATGCTTGTATCGAGCCATAATGAAATTTTGCAGGATTCCAGGAATTGAGGTAATTATTTTTCCAGAAATTTTTCGGAAACTAAACATAAGGATTCTGTCAGATCAATTCTGACGGCGTCAGGCATTAAACCCTGACGGCGTCAGGCTTTGATTCCAGAAAAAAAAATTTAGAATTTAGTTTTTCTGCCGGATTATAAAAATTACTACATCTCTAATTCCGGGAATCTGCAAAACTTTCATTCCACAAGCATTATATCCTTATATAGAATTTGCCGTCGATTTTACGCAAGGTTTGCCTAGATTGTTTTCTCAAGTTTAATAGGTTACATTGGACAAGAAGATGAACATGGAATCAAGTTCATGACATCTAGCTTTTTGGAGTCGCTTTGATCTTGGAGCTTTTACATCATCTTGGAAGAAGATCTAACCATGTTACCACACGATCCACATCAAATGAATCAGGGGAGCATTTGTTTCATGCTTTCATTTTCTACTTTTACATCTTTTATGTGAACATTGGGGACAATGTACGGTTTAAGTGTAAGGGGGGTAAATGAAGACACCTTAGAAAATGCTATTACGCCTGATTTTTGTTTTGTTTAATGGTAGATGTGTAATAAAACCGAGAGAAATATTTGTTAAGGCAATTTTAGCGCCAAATTTAAAATTTTTTACACCATATACGAGTGAAACTTTAGGTATAATAAGCGTCTCATGAATAGGGAATTGTATTACTAGCACAAAAACCGTACCACTCAAAAATTTTTCCCCAAATATGTGAGGTTCACCCCTAGAATTGTTAGGAAAAGCATTCATTTTTTTGGTGCTTGTGTGTGTACCGGTAGCCTATAGTTTCTAGAACTTGCGTTAGTGACCATCTCAAATCCACAAGTGAGACTACATTCGTGTAGTTAGATTTACTACATGATAAGAGGCATTATGATAACCCTTGTTTTACACCCGTATTATAATTACATTGACTTCATTGATCAAGTAATTCTCCCACACCTTAGCGATGTACTCATTTTTAGTACACGATACCCCTAGTACACCCCTCAGAGCCTATCTTTTCGTTTCTAACTTTAAGCATTTTACTTAAAGGAAAAATTTGTTTAAAATCCACCCCAAATGTACACCCAAATCGCCTAAGCCTACCTTGTATGCACAACATTTGTTTAAACCCTTAGTTAATTGTCTTATTGATTACATGGTTGCTAAGTCGAGTCATATCCTTGTACATATTGTTTTGGGATGATTCGGACTCATGGGTAAAAGTACTAATGTAATGGAGTAATGGGGAAGAATTCAATTATTACCCCCATACGTGCGTTAATATTTTAAAGTACTCCAAGTTTTTCAATTATTTTAATTCGAGTCATTAGAATAGTTAATTGTAAAGTATGTAAAAGTTCAAGTGTAAGGGGAGAACCGAGGCCCCTATGATGTATTATTTTGGATGGTAGGGTAAGAGTGTATGAAAAAAAGAAAAAATATAGAAAAAAAAAGAAAAAAAAAAAATTGGAACAAGAAAACTAGAAAAAAACATACAGACTACCATCCCGTTTCATTTTATCTTTATTTATGTTTATGTTATTTTCTTTTTAGCTTAAGTCGAGTCAAGTCTTGGCTTAGCAACGCCACTTTATGCATGTATTTGATCAAGATAATTAACTCGCCACCACTAAAAATACCCTTTATTCCAACAAAACCGTGTTTATCATATCCCTACACCTAACGTTATAACCCTTTGAAAAACCCTCTTTGATAGTTTATCTTAGGTGCTTACGCCTAGTGGAGGAGGTTTTTGATCCTTTCTCAAGCTTATGGTAATCTATTTGCTATGACAGGTAGTGAGTGATATTTTTCCATTTCCATTTAGTTTTATAGGTTTATAACAACCAAGAGATGAGAGTATCCAAACACTATTTGTGAGGTGCTAGTATAAGATTTCCGTGCTTGTTATGACTAGGGTTGAATGACTATTTGCTGTAATTACTTTTATATTAGTGTTAAATGACCCCTAGCTCATATATTGATCGGAATAAAAGCGCATTTGCTTGAGGACAAGCAAATCTCAAGTGTAAGGGTATTTGATGAGGCGAAAAGTGTTACGCTTTTAGGGGGTCATTTAAGCCCTAATCCGTAATTATTTGATCAAATATTGCCTTAAATCGTTCCTTTTGTCATTTTAGGTACTTTGAAGAGGAAATCTGGAAAAGGAAGCATTTTGGACGTTTTTGGAGCATAAAAGTGAAGAAAACGACAAAATCTCAAATTATGCTGGAAATTGTACCTGACGGCGTCACGCTATACCAGGTGACGGCATCACTCTTTAACAACAAGGTGGATGATTTTTGCACTAGGCGCCCCAGAAAGATTTTGGAGAAATTACACGTGACGTCGTCACGTGTAAAAAGTTGTAGGTCGTCACGTTTTATCACAAAAGGAGGCGACCCAGAGAGTTTAAAGGGGGACGGCGTCAGAGTTGGATCTGAGTAATTCGACAAGTGTTTTGGCAGCGAGGTGACGGCGTCACATGCTATAAGGTGACGCCGTCAGATTGTAAATTCTATATATATTCATCTAATTTTTATTCATTAGTGTGCAACTTTTGGGAAAAACCCTAGCTCGTGTTTTACTATATTTTTAAGGGTTTTTCACCCTTGAAACTTGGATGCTTAATTAAAGATAAGTCTTCTTCCAAATCAAGCAATATGTTTATGTGTTGTTTGGTTATATCTTATGCTTGTCTTTCAATTAACATGCTAGGCTAGGTCTTTGTTGTGTTTGCTTGGATCTAATGAAACCTAGCTATTGATTATATGTTGTTGGTTTGTTTGTGATTGTTGTGGGTGGGTGAAGTCGATGTTAGGCTTAAGAAAACTGGCTAACCTCCTATACGGTAACTTGCTTGAACGTCTTAAGAAACATGAATCGGATGTGTACTACGATTATATGGTTGTATTTAATGCATGAGCGAATTCTAGTGATCCCATGTTAGGAGTGATCGCAGTAAACCAAGCGGTGAAGCTTGTAAACCACGGGTCGTAGTCCCAACGAGGGTTGAATGGATCTTAGTCGTTCAAAACCGTGAGTTATGTGATGTGAATGTGTTTAAAAGATATGTTTTGGGTTTTGTTTACGCTACTAAACGTTATTTAAAGCTTAATAAAAGTAAAACGTGATTAAAGAAAAGTTAAAATGAACGAGAAAAGAAAACATAAACGTTAAAAGAAATAAAAGATAGAAAGAAAGTTCAAACAAAATAAAAGAAATGAAAATGAAATAAGAAATGTAAAATGTTTTTGGTTTTTAAATTTAATAAATGAAAGTAAAGAAAAGAAAACGTTGAAAAGAAAATAAATCAAGTGAAAATAAAAATAAGCTAAGTTAAAAAAAAAAAAGATCAAAAGAAAATTTCGGCAGAGTTTCGTTTAGGGATGAACCGAACAAAACTCCACTCGAAGAACGATGGAGAAAATAAAAGCCTAGCTCGGCTTGTAAAAGAAATAAGAAAAGAGAAGGAGAAAATAAGACGCGACTCAAAATAAACTTGGACTAAAAATAAAGTTGACACAATAATAAAAAAAACAATACTCGCTATCTAATAAAAAACTATACTCTCTAAGTAATATAAAAAACAATACTCGCTATCTAATTTCTATCATACTCGCTAGGGGAAGAATTTCATACTCGCTAGAATACAAGTCCCCCATACTCGCTAGTGACTACTAAAACTCCTTACTCGCTACACTACTAAATCACAAACTCGCTAGACCTTAAGTAACATACTCGCTAACATAAAAAAAAACCATACTCGCTGTAATAATTTTGCCATACTCGCTAGACCTTTAAAAAAAAACCATACTCGCTATAAAAAAGTACAAACTCGCTAAACCCTAAAAAAAACTTAGGACTTTTTACGTGACAAAAATTTTATAAAAAGTAAATAAAACTTATGAAAACTTAATAAATAAATACGTTAAGACACTAAAATAAGCTCAAAAATAAGCAAATAAGCCACGGCTTCTTTTGCAAGCCCTAACCCATAAGCTTTTTTATGCAACTCAAATAAAAAAACATGCAAAGGTGACAAGAAATTTATAAAAGCTTGTAAAGATTAAGGAAGAACTTGTAAAGATTAAGACAATAAAGATTAAATGACAATAAGTAAATTAAGACATGAAAATTAAAAGTGCATTAAAAATAAAACTTACATAAAATAAATGACAAGAAAATAAATGACATGAAATTAAAAGGAAATTAAAATACAATGAAAACGCGAATATAATATGATAGAAACCTACAAAACAATGCCTAGAGAGAAGACATGAGGATGAGATGCTTCTAATGATGTTATAAACTAACAAGGAATGAGTTTCTCACCTAAAAGATTGTTTTGAAGAAGTGTGGTAGTCGAAAATTTGAAAAATAGAAAAAAAAAAAAATTTGCAGGTGGTCTGGCGGAACTCTGCGATAACACTGGCGGAACCCTTGTGAGGGTTCCGTCTGATCCGCTGGGCCATTTCTGGGTTTCCAGAAAATTGCACTGGCGGAACCTTCGTGAAGGTTCCGCCTGATCCGCCGGTTCCCAAAAATGAGGCAGTCCGATATTTTAAGTGCCGAGACAATTTTAAAATTTTTCAACAACTCCTAAAAACACAAATATAACTCATATCTGATTAGGAACTGTAAAAATTAGACTTAAAAACACGCTTACCATTGGAAACTCATGTGTATAGCAAATGCTATATCGAAAGATAAGGATAGAACATATCAACTCATGCAATCCTAAAATTCACAACTTGAGGGATAAGCAACGAATATGACTTTATCATCTACCAAAGATGATGTATCTTGCCATAATGCATGCTTGAATGGAATTGAAAAGAAGTGATAACAATAAGCACCTATGAACAAGAGTTCACATGAAAAGAGTACTAAAAATACTAAAAACCTATATTAGGACGAAAATGACATCATAAGATGCGAGAGTGTTGATTAGACCAACGTGTTGATAATGAGAGTTTTGATTAAAATATCGTTTGCACTTACAATGACGTGCATGATATGTGTCGAGGAAGAAAAAGGATGAGATCCTATGATGGTGTTCTAGACAATGAAGTTGTGAAGTCCTAGTTTTGAGTATAATCCTAGACTCCATTGGTTTTTGGTTGTGGAGATGAAGAACTTTGTCGAACATATGATGTGTTTTTCACTTGATGAGGTATTGGGGTTGAAAGAGGCTTGAACTATTAAAAATAGAAAAAGTCAAAGGCTTGAAGCACTTGTGGTTTTGTGAACCGACTTTAACTAAATGAAGTGTACCTATGTGTTGGTATTTTAGGGTTTAAGATAAATGAGTAGATGTTCTTTAAATACAATTTGGCAAAAGACAAATATGTGAATGAATTTCTCTCCTCCTCAATAGGTGGACATTCAACATATTGTGTAATGCATTGTATAGAGAATAATGATGAAGTGTTTAGGTTAATGAAAGCGATGAGCTTAGCGGAATCGATGAGCTTTGTGAAATTGAATGAATATGGAGTGTTTGGGGAAGTTGATTAGCATACAAAGAACTTTATCCTTGAAGTCATGTAGCTCTTCTCTATCAATGCGAGATGATCGCATGAAGAGGTATGTGATTTTCTCAAAGGAGGTGGAAAGGATTAGAATATTGGTATGTAGGTGAATGTGTTGGTGACCATGAGTGATCTTGAGGATTGAGGTTAGGAGACTCTTTGTGAAAGTGGGTTAATCATTGATGGATGATTGGGAATCATGGAATTTTGAGATGTTTTGTCGGTTGACTACCGAAGGTGGATGTGTGAAATGAGGTGATGGTGACTCGACAACAATTGAAGCTTGAATATCATCTTTGTGTTCTTCAGTTTTTAGAAAGTGGAAAAGACGCATTTCATAATGAAATTCACTTGACTTTCGACTACATACACAAATATGACAATGAGTGTATGGATATGACAATTGCCATTTGTTTCAAAGAGCGACTCAAGGGTTTATGTATCATGAAAGGTGATTTACCTAAATGGGTTAGGTTGTAGTGGGGATGACACACTTGTTTGGTTACATGGTGGAATCTTCTTGAGAAGATGACTAGGTGTAGTTATTGGTGAAGATGATATTGACTCTTGGTTGTGGATGACTCGATATTGGGTAGAACAAAGGATAACTCGGTTTTTCATTTCACATTTGTGGTTTAAGGTTTGAGTGATGAAAGGTTTTGAGGTGGTTGTTGTTGTGGTGGTTCATTGACATAATGTCGGAAGCTTGGTTCTCCGTTAGGATTACCATGGAGGTTTTTGAAAATGGGATAAAACACAAGTGGTTGTGTATGGTTTTGGTCTTGTGGAAAAATTGATATTCTATCATAACGGTAAGCCAAACGCTCTACCATTGATGGTTGATGGTCTATCATGATCTAATTGATCACATGGTTGTTTGTTGGGTTTGCATTTTTGCAATGGTGTCACAAAGTGATAATGGTGATGTAGGTTTTTGGCGACAATGAAAAGTCATTTGACGGCAAAGCGGTTTGTAGGCTATGTTTAGGAGAGGATGATGGAGTAGCAAGATTAAGTAAATCTTGAATGGTTATTGTGATTGTGTTGGATAGTCCCGAAGACGATGTTGGTTTAATGGTTTTGTTGAAGCAAAAAGGTTTAACACTAATCCTAGAGGTTTTTAATGATTAGGATGAGGTGTCGGATTTAGTCATCTCAATTCTTTGGTTCGCTAGGATTTTGAGATTGAGAGAAGCAATGGTGTGAGTTTTGGTGTGTTCTAAACATTTGGAAGATTTCCAAGAACTTGTCAAGTCATTGAAATTTAATCCAATGGAGTTGGGTGGAGTGAAAGATGAACTTAGGCACTCAACGCTATGTGATTATGATAAGTGTTTTGGTTAGGAATGTTCCAAGGGTTGTAAGGATCCGTTTTGAGGTTTCTTGGGTTATGAGCAAGGTTCGGTTATGATGGACGCTTAAAAGGAAATAGACACATATGGTGTCATTCATTAAGCAAGATTGTCACGTGGAATAAAGTCGCCATGATTATGAGGACAAGAATGACGAGATGATGAGGAGGCTCTAGATCCTAGAACTTGCAGATGTTGATTTAAGATCATTAACCCAATGGGGTATAATGAAATCTCATGTAACACAAACCTTCATGTTTAATGAGAGAATGACGCATAGAATATACAATATCCTTTTAGTCATGATGAAAACTTGACGCATGATATCATAGGAATAATGTCTTTCAGAACATCATGTTTTCCTAAATGAATATATGAAGCCAAAGTGTTTGAATCGGAGAGTCCTATCCTAAATTATCTTGGTCTCAAGATAATAATCACTAGATGATGATGAGAGGAATTCACTCGAGTTTCTTATGTATACTCCTCAAGAGTCTTTGTTGCTGAGGGTGTATGAGGTTGGCTTTGAGATTGCATTTTAACATATGTTGTTAAAATGTTGATTTGAAGTTTAATGAAACATGTGCAGAAGTTAAAAGTATTACCAATACTTTGATAACTTGTGAAAGCGGAACTACATAAACCATGTGTAATTGAGTGTGCGCTTCATGCTCATTTGATGGTGAAGGTTCTAATCCTATAGGTGGTGAAGTATGGTTGAGTTTGTTAAACGAGTGTTTAGACAAAGGGCTTTTTGAGCAATGCACTCAATGGATTCAAATGAAGATAAGGATGGTGGATTGGTTTATCTAGGTGGTTGCTCTTCTAGTGTGTCTAAAGAAGGATGTGGTGATGTAGAGGTTTGTTGTGCTAAGGAAGTACTTAAGTTTCATAGATGTTGAAAGTGAAGAAGGATGAATCCTAATTTGTTGTGATCCATTGGTTGGTACAACTAGCGGGTGAGGTGCTTGAAGTTTTGCTCATGTTTGTGAAGCTTATGGGCTGAGATATATCACAAGGTGAATGTGATGAGATGATGGTGAAAGAACAAGTGAACTTAAGTGCTAAATGTTTAAGGATGAAAACCTATTGACATTTGTTTTTGTTCCTATTGATTGGGAGAGTACTATGATAAGTGTTCTAGTTGTGATGAGTGTTTTAACAAACATTGTTAAAATACTTGGGTGTTGATTTTTCGGATATGACTTTTAATGACTACGGTAGTAAGTCAAGTTTACTTGAATATTTCGAACGAAATACTTAAGTTGTCAATCCTACTTAGTTGAGATTGGATAGCATAGAAGGATAGCAAGACTCGATAATACATCTATAACTTAAGAGTAAGTTATGACTTGATGTAAATCCTTATCGTCTTGAAGGATGACACATTATTTTCATGTTAACCAATTGAGGTAACATATGTAGATACAAGACAATATCTATAGTCATAAGTTAGACATGTGATTTAGATATTATATGTAATCTTTGTAAATAATGAGTCCGGATTAGTTAAGGAGTTGTCAAGTTACTAAATAAGTGAGGCTAATGGATGAAGGGTGAGTTAAGGATGGAAGAATGTAGTATCCGTAGGTAATTATCACAAAACATTTGTGTTAAGGGACCCACGGATGTCAAGGAACCAAATAAAGGATTCCTTCCTTTTGTAGAAAGGTTCCTTGGGTTGTTTTTAGAGAGTTTTGAAATTATGGCGGGAGCGATGATCCTATTGGATGAAGTGTACTAAGATAGTCCTAATATTGGTGATAAATACTAAGAACTATGTTGGTAACAAGTATGGATCCTAAGGATTGCTGAAAAAATTCAAAAAATTAAAAAATCAAATATGTTGTTCAACCGGCGGAACCCTCAGAATAGACAGGCGGAACCCAGTTTTTGGTTCCGCCTGGTCCGTTGGGCCAAATTCTGGAGTACCCAGAAAACACACTGGCGGAACCTAAAATTTGGATCCGCCAGTTCCGCTAGGTCTGAAAAAAGTGGCAGTCCACTATTTTGACCATCGAGACGATTTTCAAATTTTTCGAAAACTCCTAAAAACAAAACTTTATACCATACCTGATTAGGAAATGCAAGAAATGGATGTAGAAACACTCTTACCGATAGACTTTGACCGGGGGCTAGCGAATTTCACTATACTTAGTGAAATATCCATAAACTTGAAAATTTGACAACATCCCAAATGTTGTCTACCTGCATATCCGTCAGTACAAGACAATGTACAAAGATAACAAAAGATCCTAGAAGTACATATATCCATGAAACACATTGTTTAACTACCAAATAGTTCAAATTTCAAGTAGTGCCAAACACTCCTTAACAATGGACATATATTGACTCCCGAAACTCGTTCAAGTATCCTAATAATACCAAAAACATATATTCTAACACATGTTAGCATATAGATTAAGCCGAGGATTATGATCTTACCATAGATGGAAATTAAGCCAAACATGGAAAATTGATAACAACAAAGTGTTATCATCCAAACATGATACGGTTAGTTTACATAATCAATCAAAGATAAGTTTCTATCGTATAGCACGACACATTCATTAAACATCATTATAGAGGCATGTATACCAAACACCGTTTTACAAGAATACTACATGTTTAAAAATGTAGTGACTCATTTAGACGCGTGACCATATTCCAAGATATTTGATTAGTATTACTTAATTCTCATTCCTAAGTGAATTATGCCAAATAATCACATAACATATGCAAGGAAGAATATCTAAATCAATAAGCAATACAAACACAAATATTCAACTTAGTACACACAATCTAGCAAATATCCTATTGTGTATAAACATGAATTCGACAAACAAGCAAATAAATATCATGACAAGATAGAAACTCATGAATCACAAATAAACAAATGCAATCACAACTTTCAATAAGCAAATACCATATATGCATACAACTAAAACAAGTAGTCATTTAGCATAACATAAAAAGAAATATACTTTTCGTCACTTTGCGTTTAAATATGACGATGTATGCCAAGCTTGATTAGTTTCCTTTATATATATGAATATCACAAAATTCTTTAGTTTCAAAGAAAATAATGTCAATGTTCAAAGGATACTAACTTATATTGCCTAACTCAAAAGTTTGAGTTTCTACGTCAAAACGAAACTTGATATTTTGAACACATTAAAGTATTTGGTTTAATATTTTGACTTCGGATTAGATTTAGGCTATAACATCATTTTTAAAAGAAAGTAGACACAATTCCCTTCAAATTGATAGGTGGCGCGACTCCTACGGACTTACGGTTAATTAGTTATGAATTTTTGAAGTTTACAAAAAAAATTTACTGTGCAGCCAAGGAACCCTCGTCCAAAGGGCAAGGAACCCTTCTGAGGGTTCCGCGG
>LBNU01014507.1:7222-25232 GCA_014162995.1 Artemisia annua
GAACAAATCTAGCAAAACAACCTAGGTGACTTCACAAAGCAACAACAATCAAGAAAAATAATCAAACATTGAGCAAGATATAGATTGGAGAAAATGGTTCAAACTGTGTGGTGCAGGGGACTCAAAAGCTCACAGGGGCAACTTCAAGATCAAGTTAAGACAAGCAATTGAGTTTCAAATCCAAAACTTTTTCTTGATTCAGGTTCACAAGCAACCACACAATACAAAACAACAAGAATTAACTACTTCCAATCTCTATTAAACCCTACAACAACTCTAGAAATCTTGTCCATTTTCCAGTTGTGCCATTTTGACTTTTGAAGATTTTTACAAAAGTTTGACTTAAGTGAGATTTTATTGGTTCCTAATGACTGAGAATGATGAAATAGGTTAAAATGAGACTAAAACAAGCTTATACAACAGCTTATGAACTGAAATGAGTAATCAAGTTACTTAAAAATCCAACAGTTAACACACAAATTGAACTTATGAGTGAAATTGACTTTTTAACACATGAACACTTAATTTTAAGTTTAACGTGTGCTATTGTGACCTTTTGTAACTTGTATCAACATAAAGCAAACACTGAAACACAATGGATCACCTAGAATGATTCTGTACCAAACACTCCTTAATAGCAAACTGATTTTAACTTTTCAAGGGACATGGGTGTTCTAGGCCATGATACTGATTCACATGGTTATGTAATGATGTAATAAGCTCATATGAACATACAAACACAGTCATTAACAACATTTATCCACAAATCACTAGGAAGCAATTTTTGGCAGTTAAAAGAAAATGTGGTTAAATCAAAGCACAAAACTGAACTATTAACTAAAACTTATCTAATCAACAATAATAAGCCAGAAAATCACAACAAAGAAGCAATATTAAGCATATGCTACAGTGACAATCACAGAAATGGGAATTTTGCTTACAAAGATTCCAAGCTGAAAACACAGAACCAAGGACCTTAGAACAACCTATAGACCTCCCACGAAGTCACTAACCCACTGCCATCCTTTATAAATAGTGCTCCAAGCTTTGTCTTCTTCTTTTTGATTTGTTTTTATTTTTCACTAATTTTTTTGGTATTTTAGAGATTTTTGACTAAAACTATTTCTTACAACTTGAAAGCTTATAAAAGCTTATAGTTAAGCTATTGTGAGTCCATGGGATCAATAAACAACAGATTTTAACAATAGCTAAGCTAAGAAGGGAATTAACTAAAAATATGAAAGCTTGAGTTTTTAAAAGGAAAACTTGAAATTCTTATTAATTAACTTGAAAGGTACACTGGATTCAATGCTAAAACATACACTGGAATTACAATTACACTAAAGAAAAGACTTTAAAATTTCGACATAAAGAAAATTAGCTAAAAATCTCTCTCCCTTCAAACTGCTACAATGCTCCAATTTATAGAGTGGAATTAGGGTTTTGAGACCCTCTTAGCATTTCCCAGCAACAATTTTCAGCCCTTGGATCCTCTGAACTCAATCTTGACCACTTAATGATTTTGGCGCCAAAATTGCTATTATAGCAAAGGGTCTGATAACTTGTGATTAGGTGGTACTTTTGGACTGAGGTTGAGGGAATAGTGGGTAAGCAGTGTTTAGAGGTGATGATGAAGGTGTAGGGTGGTTTTGCAGTGCTCACGTGAATGGTAATGGAGGTGGAGGAGTGGTTTTGGAGGGATAAGGGTGGGAAGGTGGTTTTGGGTTTTGACTTATTGACCAGGCAATAATAAACGGGGTTTTATTATTTGGGAGTGGGCCTGGTGATGCAATGGGCCAAAGGGGAGGGGTAAAGGGTTATTGGGTTGGGTTTTTTTTATGTTTTGGGTTTTATAAGTTGGGGTGTTTGTTTGTAGCTTATATTAGCCCAAGGACCAAATGTGTAGAAACTAAAAATTTCAGGGACTAAATCTGCCAATTTCCAAACTTTGCTTCAAGGACCAATATTGCCACTTCTTGATTCCACAAAGACCTTTGTTGTTCATTTTCCAAAATAAAATCATCCGGGGACTAATTTTGCCAATTTGCAAAGTTAAGGGACCAAACTTGCAATTTCTCTAAACTTTTCACCCAAGGATCATTTTTGATAACTTTTGACTTTCAAAGGACTTTGGTTGACTTTTCTTTAAAATAATTGCTCAGGGACTGATTTTGTCAAGTTTTGAAAGTTGGGGGACTGAAACTGCCAATTATGCAAACTTTGTTCGTTTTTCATCTGTTTTTAAACATTTTGCATTTGAGACATATAAAACACGATCCTTGGATATTTTCTGCATTTTGATGCGTTTTTTAGTGTTTTTCGATGTTTTGGCAGTTTATATACGATAAAAATGATGAGTGTTTGAGCACTCATCAATTACCATTAGATGTTTGTGCTTTAAATGATTAATTACTTAGTCTACTAAGATACATGTTAATTGATAATACCATCACTAATCACATAGTAATTAACTAGACCAAAAATGCATCATATATCATATACATCTTTGAATATCAAACATGGACTCGGACTAATGACTAACAAATCTGGATGTTTGATTTCATGACATGACACTTTCAGAACACAATGGCTCAACACAATGAATCTGTCCCAGAACAAACTCTACCACTGCTTGCACTTGGTGAATTTCTCCTAGCAGACTACAACGTCTCGTTGACCAAAACAACCTTCGCATTGACTTCAACAAACTCAGTATTCCAGAAGACACATGCAAGATTGTCAAGGACATACTACTGGCTCATCCCTGCAAACCCATGCTTACAAAGTCTACATCAGTACCGACTTTCTACATTCATCAGTTCTGGTACACTGCTAAGGCTAATTTGGATGACAAATCATTTACTGTCGAGCTGGATCGACAAAGATACACAGTAGATCTTGATGTTCTTCGCACAGTTCTTATGTTACCAACTCCCAATGAATTTCATCCGATGTTGACCGAACTGGAAATCCTTGACTATTTCATTGATCTTGGATACGATATTCCTGATAATGAATCACTCACAAGACTCTCAAAGTTCAATGTCAAATATCTGCCACAACCATGGAGAACTTTCTACATGCTGATTGTCAGATCTATTGCTGGCAGAAGGAGTGGTCATGAGCATCCAAGGTTGGAACACATGCAAGTATTCTGGGGAATGATGACCATGAAACCTATTGATTTTGCTACACGAATAATGAGCGACATTATCCATCACATTCAGACTGATCGTGACAGGACCGTGATTTCGTTCATTAGGTTCACAAAATTGCTCATCGAATACTTCTGTGAGAAAACCCCTGACTATATCAAGAGGATGCACGACAGGACTGAACCAAAGGACATATTCAACAAAGATCCTAGGATTTCCTTCGTCAAATCCATCAGATTCGTTCCAAGGACTAAAGGAATGAGAATCCCAGACCATTTCTTGGATGATGAAATCAGAAAGACTCAGAACTACAAGATTTATGACAAAGCATTCAAAGCTGGGAGAGTTGGTTACACTGAGAAAGAAGAAGAACCAGCTTCAATTGTTCAAACCCGAAGCAGGAGGGGTGGCAAGTCTGGAAGCACTAGCAGCACCACAACTTCCCTACAATCTAAGACTGCCCAAAAGCCACCCACTAGACCAAGAAGGAAAACTGCTCCAAAGCAGATTCCACAAGATGAACCGTCAGCTTCATCATCTGAAACAGAAACCAACTCTGAGTTCGGCTCTGAATCAGATGACGAAGAAGATTATGAAAGAAGGTCAAAGACTCAGGATGACAAAGAAGATGAAGAAGAGGAATTTCCAGGGCTTGAACTGACAAAACAAATAAGCAAGGATACTGCCGAGCAAGAACAAAGAAGAGGTACGGGTATCACCATAAATGAACCGAGTGGTGTTATTCGTGATGAAGAAGCAGAAGATAAACCAACTGCAGAGCCACTGGTTGACAAACGAAAACTCAAGAGTATCGTTGTCGACACCAGGGCTGAAAAGAAGCAGGAAGAGAAAGAATTCAGGACAGCTGTACTACTTAATCTCCAACATCCACAACCTCATCAAACACTGATTAATCTTCAAGGACATGAGGCTGGCTCTATTAGCACTGTAGTTCCTCAGACCAAAACTGAACAACGTGACCCTGAAGGGAACATCATCATGGAAGAAGCTACAGAGGAAGATGTTGAGCAAGAGCAGACTGAGTACATCACACCTGAATTCGTTGCTCAAGTTCAGAGAGATGAGGAAATCAAGAGGAAAGCTAAAGAGGAGACGGATAGATTGCTTCGTGGACTCGATCAAGACGAAGAACTCTTTGACACTGATCAACTTATCAACACACCTCCGCACTCATCTTCACAGAATCCCCCGATTCCAACCGAAACACCTCCAAGGGATCCCTCACCTCCTCCATCAGAACCTGAGCATGAATCATCTTCATCATCATCATCACATCACTCTTCACCACCACCAACAAAGAAAACATCCAAACGCAAATCAATCAAGAAACGGAAGGGAGGCAAAGCATCTTTGACAGCATCAAAACGGATCAAGAAAGCTTTTGATTTGGCAAGGAAGAAAAGGAAGGAGACACAACATCAAGCTGGAGACCTTAATGACCAAGTCCAACTGCTCTCCAAACAGGTCAAAACTTTGACTTCACAAGTCAAAGATCTCCAGGAAGCAAATGCACTTGTCGACAAGCTTATGTATGCCGACATGGGTGGGATGATCAAGGAATACACCACCGAATATCTTCATGATAATCTTGCTGCAATTGCTAAACCAGCTGTGTCTGAACTTATAGAGCCGATTCGTACAAAGCTGAACTCCAGGATCAAGCACAGCATCGAGCGTATGCTTGAGTCTACTCCTTTCTACCTTCGCACCGACAGGGCTCCTCCATCTCCAGATGAACTCTCAACTGAACAACTTCAAGCCCTGTTAGCTGCAAAGCTAAGGAATAAGGAGGACAAAACTCCTGAAGAGTCAACAATGTTCGAGGCACTTCAAACCATTGCCTCGAAAGAATCATGCAAGGAAGCAGCCGGCAAGCACAAACGACCAAGGAAAGATGATGATCCTGATTCTGATCCTAAAAGCAAGAAGTCAAAGAAATCAAAAGGACCATCCTCTTCACAACAGCCGCACAAGACTTCCAAGGCTCCTCCTTCCAAACAACAAGCTCCAGCATCCGGCTCCGGTCCGACACAATCAGAAGAACAAGTTATGTTTCAACCAGCTGATACTCAGGAAGAACCAGAATCAGCAATTCCCGAATCAGAAATTCCTGAATTTCAAGCTGGTCCATCATCTACAACAAAGACTAAAGAGAAGAAGCAGTCGTCAAAGTCAAAGAAAAAGAAGCAAAAGACCACTCACTTCTCATGGCTAGATGTGGACGAAGCTCCTAATTCTGATTGGTTGACCGAAATGATCAAAGCACAACCATCACTTGAGACTGAAGAACCAATGCCTGGAAATACTTTGCAGATGACTCAGAGTATTATGTCGGGTCTTCAAGTTGAACGGTTGTCAAAAGCAGAACTGAGAAGGATCAACCGTGAAGCTACGGACTTTCTAAAGAAAAGGTCAGGAAATAAAGTCGAACTTGATTACCATATGGAGAACATAGCCTGCGCATTATCCGGCTCATTCGACTGGCTCAACCCTGAATCAAATGTCGACACAGAAAAGAAGACACCTTACTTCACAGATTGGACAAAACCGTTGCCTCTACTAGGCTTTCCAGATAGACCCAAGATCCCTTACAGACACTTCTTCAACAACGACTTCCGATATCTCCAACACGCTCACGAAACTTCAAAGGAACGATATGCATCTTCACTGACACTTTCAATTCCAGCAGCCCGATATGAACTACCTGACATTGAAGAGTCCGCACCAATCTACTGCAAATCAGTTGTCACATACAACAGAGAAGCTCTTCTCGGTATTCAACACTGGCCGGAAAAACGAAAGCTTGGCTATACCCACAGACTACATCTCAAGTCCAGTGAAAATGTGAAGCAACCGCTTCGTATCGTTGCCATAATGGAGATCGTGGAAGAGAAAAGATTCAACTACGCTTTCATGAAGGAAATCGTCGTCAAGAGACTAGACGAGAAGAAGTACAAGTTTTGTGAAGCAGACTTCCCAGATTTGAACCTGAATGACATTGAAGACATGTATTTGGAGAAGGTTCAAGGAAAAATGCTTAACTTCCCAAGGGAAACTCAATACAACTTCATCGCGTCTCTACTACTCTACATCAGACGGGTTATAGTTCAAGAAAGGGTGGAAGATCTTCAACTAGGCGTGGAGAGTTATCAGAACACCATCAACCTCACCAAACCACAGCTCATATTTCCAGGAATTCTAGAGCTATCACAGTATACTCTCGTGCAACAACCATCGTTCGGAATCATCTACCTCAACAAGAAGAATAAACTTCGTCTTATGCGGTTCGATGAAATTCCGAAGTTTTGTGACGAGACACTTCTAAGAGTTCGTGATGGATTGGCAGAAAGGTTAGATGATGAGAAGAAAAGGTTGAAAGAAGGTCGAGAAACAAGGTGGAAAGCTAATGGACGCAGAATGATACGCAACTTTGTCCATACCATTGAAGAGAGGCTGTACCGTCGTCAACAGATCAGAAGGTTGGAAAGCTACATTGGTATTCGTCCTTCATTTCCGGTCTTGACATTTAGACGACCAGATCCACAGTTCACAGACTTTGATGCATAGCTTACATTTTTCCGGTACCAAAATTTCAATATTTTCATTTATTTGATTTGATTTGTAATTATTAAGGCTTGTGCACACATAACAGTGTACAACCCGCACTTTGTATTTAAAGGACCCTGTGGTACGCATCAGTGCCACAATCCTAATATAAGGAGCGAAAGCTTCTTACTTTTGAGTAGAATTAATCAAACCTTTCAGTATTTTCTCAATTCTGCTCAAAAGACAAGTATTACACCTCAATAAGTAATCACTTGTTGAGGGGGAGTACTTGAATCAAAACATCGTTCTTAAATCTTCAAATCTTGTTGATCTCTCCCCATAAGACTCAAAAAGGCATATTTTAATCAAAACCGTTTACAAAAACAACATTTGATATGCTATTTTTGAGGGGGAGAAAAAGAAAGTGATTAAAATATGATGTCAAAAAGTCTTATCTCGTACGAGCTCGACTCAGAATTGACCCACGAATTGACGAAACAACAAATGTCTGAATTCGAAAGGATTTATCCGATTAGAAAGTACCGTTTCGAGAAACTCTTTCTAGTTGTTTACTTTGACGGGTCTAACTTCCTTTTAGGAATGTTAACAACATCAAGTTAGTTATTAGGGCTAGTTATCACCTAAAAGCTGATAATGCATCCCTTTAACTAAGCAACGTAAACGTGTCCCTCGGGTACATGACTATTAAGAGTGGATCAATTCAAAAAGTGCCAACTCTTTCCACATATGCAAATTTCTGAAAATAATCATGAGCATATGTTGAGGGGGAGTATTTCATATAAAATCCAAAACCTCAAAGTGTTAACAAAAAGTTTTACACTCTTACACACTTTGAGAGATTTTCAATGATTTGGTTTAAAGGCATCAATAGGATAGTTATGGAGTTACAAGGTGACTAAGGATAGGAAAAACCGTCCTATGATCCGCCTAAACCGGAGGGATCTACCCAAGGACATCACCAATAGTTAGAAATTAGAAGTCCTTAGGTATGATATAACAAAAGGAGAAAAGAATGAAAGGAGAAAGAAGGGGTTGAAGAATTAAAAAGAAAATGAATGAAAAGGGTGAAAAGAAATAGCCCTCCATTTTATCAACCATAGGTCAGACACCGGGTTCAATTCATATGCTACTGGTCGTTGCTAAGGCGACACCGGTATTGAAGATAAAAGACGTCATGGACCCAGTGACGCAATGCACCTAAACCTTCTTAGCCACTCAGGCATCTCTCAAAAGATGTTTGTTTCATTCTCACGGGGAACCAGTGTAATCTATCGATCGTCTATTAGAGATGGTTGATATTGAAACAGGAGGCCCTCTGCTCCATGCCTCCGCATAGGAAACCAAATGTGCACTTATCGAGTCTAGAGCCACGAGATAACATAAAAGATCTCTTAGGAACACAAAAATCTTCTACACTAAGTGTCTTGCATCATTGGACACTAAGTGTAAATTATCGAGTCCTTCGCAGATCTTAGCAATCTGCCTTGAACGTTTATGAGGGATTTACTTATGTATTTCTCGAATGATTGAACGGAAATCCTGCCAGGGTCAACATTAAATAGCCCTGACAGCAGGTCACTTCGGTGATTCCTTGTGGATTACGCTTAGTGTGTTCGATGGTTTCAAACGGTCTACAGTCGTGGGGTGATCTCCAGCAACTCACCTAATCGTGGGTGTACGTATGTATGTCTGTGTAAGCCCTCTAGGGGGTATCCGATTAGCAACGGCCTTGGTAAGGATTAGAAGGAGTCTTCACACTATGCTGTTGACAAATTCTAATTCCGAACCTGTAAGTACCGGATATATTATTGCTAACTGTTTCAATGCATGTACAACCACCATCCTGAACACCAGCTTCCACATGCTCATACTTACATCTCAACAACTATGAAAGCTCTCATGAAAGATCGAAACAACACAAAAGTCAAAGATAGATTCCATGCCAAAAGAATCTACAAAGTAATTAAGACAAACGATCTAAAAGCAATGCACCGTCTAAAGAAGTATTCTACGTCAACACAAAGAATCTTCATGTATGAAAAGAGAGCTTCACACGAATGAAAGTTTCAAACGTCAAAGATGTATGAGCATCTCGGAAAGATGCAGATCCATTGGAGTCTAAGAGAGTGACGAATGGCAGATTACCACATCATGTGATCACTATCTCATCAGCAAAGATAAAGAACGATGAATCATTTCCACTAATCATTTTTGAAGACGTCTAAAGCTATGAAAGTTAACAACTAAAGTCCAAAGACAAAGACGTCAAGCAACCTCAAATGACCGTGACGAACATCACTCCTTCATAACCGATCCTTAGGGGGAGATTATTAGGACCTAAGTTTATCTACATTTAATCAAGTCTCGGTTATTTCAGTATTTGTAATAGGTTGCTAGAATATTTAACTTATCATGTAAACGTTTAAAGTCCATTACACGTTCAATGGGCCTTAAGCCCACACGTTTAAGAAAGGAAGGAATAGGGAAGTGTTGCCCTAGCTCCTCTCCCATAAATAGGACTCTCATGTAATCCTATTTCTTGTTGGTTATTTCATTTACATAAGGAAACTCTTGCACTTTTATTCTTCATATTTGATCTAATCAACCCAAGTCTATTTCTCATCTTATTTCTATCAAATCAATACTTGTGTTTACAATATGGTGACCTAACACTATCATTGGATTTGGTTAGGCTATCATTGGATTTGGTTGAGGTTCTTATTAGATTCGGTTTATGCCATTTTTGGATTTGGGATTAGACTATTATTGAATTTAGGTTAGATTATTATTGGACGTAGTTTTGGCTATTTGGATTTAGTTCTGACTAGTTTCCTGAGATTTTGGACCTCGTTTCAGACTTGGATTCGTCATTTAGCCCTGCTTCATTTATAGCCGTGTCACAGCCGCCTCTACCCTGAGCCCCGTACTTAATCGATGAAGTTCATCTATCCGATAGATGATGTTCAATCAATGATGTTTTAGCGACGATGTTCAATCGAGGTTGTACTTCCCGCCTCTAACCTAGGTATCTCATTGAGTCATCTGACTAATTTGCTAGTAGCAATCAACGTCCTCTCACAGAGTCGTACTTTAAATTTGCTAAATTTCCCGTTCAGTTGAGATTCTGTGCTCGACGGAAATCTTAAGATCTTGAGGAGTAACCTGAACCGCGTTTCGTGGGATAACCACCTAAACTTTCTCTCGACCTTCGAGAAACAACTGTTATCCTTGCTATCCTTTCTCCGTCAATAAGCTATGTCATAAACGAAACCTTGAAAGTAGATACCGCGCCTCTACCCAAGTAGTGGTTGATAATCCTACCTAACCTGTTCACCTCCCGTTAATCAACGAAACGGAAAGTATGGGCCACCTTGTTTGTTCATACGTAAAGAAAGATCGTTGCGCGTCTTGGAGTGCCAACTTCAATGTTTTCAATCGTGACAGTCATTATACACTCTTTTCAATTGCAACAGTCGTTTCACACCGCACCTTGCCAATCACTTCCTAGAGCCATGAGAACAGACCTGGAAATGACACTGCGTATCATCTCCAGACTGATGGCTGAAGTGAAGAAATCATCCAAGCGTTAGTAGACATGTCGCGTACCTATCGAGTTTGGCAATGGTTGGGATAGATACCTTCCGTTGGCCAAATTCTCTTATAACATTTTCAAAACGAAATTTTCTTATGACATTTCCTACCACTTGTGTACCTCGACGGCACCGTAAGAGACCCTCTATGGTCGTAATTGCCGATTTGTTGGGTAGAAATGGAGATACCCAACTCATTGACCATTAAACCATTCACGAAACTACCCCGGAGATCATCCAAAAGCGAAATGGAGATGTAAGCTACTCGCGAATCGTTGGAGTTACAGATACGTAAACCTCTTGATATCCCCTGATAAATCCTAGATTAAGCCTAAAGATTCACCATGAAAAAGTTTGAAGCGTTTAGCAAACATGGAAAGCTTAATCCCCGCTGTATCGATCCCTTTCAAATCCTTTACCGGTAGCATACAGATTCAAGCTACCGTCGGAGCTCAACCGTATTCCCGATATCTCGCATACGTAATCTGAAGAAATGACTCGCCGATGAGGTAGTTGTTATTCCTCTGGTAGAGATCCAGATCTTAGAACGTTCAGGCCTTGCTGATCTATCGAAATCGTAAATCATGGGGTCAGACGACTTTAGTAAAGTCGTATCGCTATCGACTAATTTCTTCGAAATTCGCAAGAAGATCCTAAATTCATGTAGGGAACGTGAAAATGAATCCTCGTGCGTATATACTCATTTCTTTCGATTGTAATGGGTAACTTGAATTGAATCGCGATGACGCGATTCCGTTTAAAGAGGTGAGGCTGTGACAACTCATAAAATTGAGATTCCTATAAATCTGTTTTTTATCATCTTCATTTATATTTCGGGAACATCTATCGTGGTCTAGATTATCTCACGCAAGATTTGGCAATAACAAATAAAAACGCGACTAATAATTAAATCGGACAACGGAAAATAGGGATATAAGTATTTATAGTCACAGTTCATGGAAAAATACTTCTAAAATTATTGGAAAGACTTTCGGGTGCTCAGGAGATAATTATAACATGGTTTATTAGTCTCGTTCATCTATCGTAAAAATATGAGAAGAGTGACACGAATGGTCCCCGAGGGTGCAATAGGTTTGTCACTAGTCCCTCTATATGCCCTATAAATACACCACTTATATCAAATTAGGGTTGGTTATCTCCTCCACCCCATTTACAGCCGCCCATCCCTTGTCTCTCTCTCTAAAAATCCGGCCACTTCCGGCCGTTTTCCGGCCACACCGCCAGCAACCATATCACACCGCCATCACCACCTTGCTCCTCTTATCCTCCCCGTCATATCTAAGTATCTCACACGCCTTCATTTTCTTATTTTCATCATTTTAATAAAACCCTAATCGGTTTAATCCATATAAACAATGTTAGAAATGATTTCGTGCCTTATATGAAGTAATAATCATTTGAAACAAAGTGGGTATCATCATCTTTTCGTGCTTCTTTCTCCTTTTCCTTCGGATCTATAATCTTGGGTCGAAAAATCTGTGTTAAGCTCATAATAAGCTCTCATATGAGCTTATTCCTGGTCTTGATCTCGTTTCGATCATTTCTTTTAGTTGGGTCTCGAGTGAATTTTTGGACAGCCACAAGTTTCACGGGCCGAGACCCATATTGTTGGTTTGGATTCAGAATTGTTGGTGTTTGGTTACGTATAGTGTAAGCCGAGTCGTAATAGGGTATATTTAGTTGCTTGGTCTCGGCGTAACGAGTTATTGTGAATCTTGGTTTTTGATTTGCTATGTTGTTGTCGTGTTGCTGTTGTTGTCATAGTGTCGTTCTTGTTGTTGTCGTAGTAATTCCGTGGTTGTTGTAGTTGTGTTGTTGTTGTTGCCGTATATTGTTGTTGTCTATTGATGTTGTTGTCGTTGGGTTTTGGTGCCGAGGAGATAGAAGTCGAGACCACTAGGGTCTTGACAAGGTGTTAATGTCGTGGTGATGTTGTGTTGTTATTGTTGAGGTCGTGATATTAAATGACGGAGATTAAGTAGAAACGTGCCGTAGGTTCTGCCGTTATTGTTGAAGTTGTGATTGCGGCAAATATATTATGAGGACTTAGTGATATATTCATAAATGATTTGAGCCAAGTTGAGACTCGCCAAGGCTTTGTAGTCTCGTGTGACCTCGACAAGCCAAAAATGACATTAGATTATTATTTCGACATTATATGGAATTGTTGACCCGAGTAAACTCGGAAACGGACTTGAAACACAAAAAAACTCGAAAAACATAATCATAATTGGACGCTTAAATGACACGCTTAAATATATATTATTTAACTTTAAATATTAACTAACGATTAGAAATTGTTACTTAATATTTACAAGTTAACGATAATTATTAAATGATGATAAGTACGTTATATAAAAATTTCTAGCTAATAAGAAATATTAAGTAACTTTAAGACGTTAATTAGTATTTCTAAATTAAAAAAAAAATGTTAAATAACAAAAGAGATCGTTATTTAATATTTTACGGAGATCATAAATGAAACAATATTAAATTCAATACGGGCGAGTTATTAAGTGTTTTGAGGGCACGTTTACCGAGAAATATACCATTCTTAGTAATAATGAGGTTTAAATGGAATATGACGTCGAGTTACCGATTGGTTAACTTTAATATAACCATCCGACACGGTTAGCAGACTAATTAGGTTATTAAATCCAATTAAGACTCAACAAATGTGTCGGGGAAAAATATTAAAAGATGACCCATTCCTATGACTTACCATCTCTTTACTAGGTATGAGTTAACTTTAGATTAATAAGTGTATTGAAGGAATTGTTGGCCTTACCGTATTAGCAAATACTATAAGTATCCAATAATTCGTCCAACTTCCTTATTAAACTTTTGGTTACTCAAGGTTGACTTTAACTATAGGGTTGACTTATTAGTCGCTTAGGTGGGATTGTTTGGTGTAGTCTAAGTTGTTTGACCGAGTCGTCTCGTCTTGAGGCTTGTCTCGTTCCTTGTCAATTTCGTTTGTTTATCCTTTCTCTTGGCATGAGTACTCTTGAGTCGTGTCTTTCTTCCGTCACATGAATGATGATACCCAACATATATTAAAAGCTACAAACAGAATATTTGGGGAATTAGAAGCGGTCGACCATTTGGGAATCTTTGGAGGATTTAGTTCATCGCTAAGAATCTCGTATTAAGATAAGCCCTGCATATAGAAGACTTCGCCGGTTTCGTACCAATGTATCGTCTTCTGGATGCCGTTGGGACTTAGCTAGATGCCAGTCGTGTCAGTCGTGTATATTGCATTGTTGTGGCTCAGGTGAGTTCATAGCCCCTATTTTCATCGCTTTCTATATTTTTTGGGGGAGAATACATGCTTGTCATACTCGCTATCTTTTTATCTTCTTGGTCAATCTCTTTGGTACGTACTTGTGATATTATTTGGGTTCTTGTTATGTTTTGTCGGTTCCATTACGGTCTTGTTTATCTTTATGGTTATGTTTTCAGTATGTTATTGCTTGGATTATGGATTAGATATGCGGGCTGCATTTGGGTAGAATTATTATATTTCATCTACTTCGTGTAGAGGTATAATAACATGTCTACTTGTGCGGCATAACGCTATAGTGTGCACTTATATGATTATTCTTTGGATGTTTGTCATAGAGTTATCATTATGTCTCGGATTCTTTGTGTTACGTATTGTTTTGTAAGCTGACCATTTTAGCATGTATTCTCAGGTTCATTGCGATAGCTTATTTCTGGAGGCGCTTGGCAATGGGCACGGTCATAGAAGACCCTGATAACTAATTGGGACCGCTTTAATTACTTTATGGGCCTATTTCCGCACTATTTTCCTATCATGTAAACATAATGCTTTGATAACAACTTTCATTCTAAATAAATGAAATAAAAACCATTCTTTGTACCTTATGTTGTGATACCAACTTAGTAGCACCCCAATGCATGTATGCTTCTGCTGGACCCGATTTTGGGGGTGTTACATACACTACCGAGGTATCTCTCGTATTTCTGACAGTTTTTCTGACGAACCCCCAATTTTTTAAACGGCAATTTATTACTACGTACATATGCCACCTCTCATATATGACATAATGTCACACAAACATCTTTAACGTGACTTGAAACCACATAATGTCACACAAACATCTTTAACGTGATTTGAAACCACAACCTCTTGATTAGTAGGTCACTCACATGTTACTAGACCAAAAACTTTGCCTAAGATCAGCCACAAATATGTGCCTAGCAGGTCTAAACCTTAGATGTCATGTAAGAAGGTTAAGTTATTGGTCTCGGGACACCTATGGATTTTTGTGTCGTAGTTTTAATTTTATTGCAAAACCTTGATCTTTTATAAATGCATTCGGTCTCAAAAAATTATGTATGTAATCTTAGGGAAGGGATTCAGTAAGAAGTAAATTAAAATAAGAAGTGGTAAGAAGTGACTATAAACATACATTTGAGATGCAACGACTTTAATTATATGCATCTCTATTCATTTAGATGCACCCCCTTGAGTTTCGAAAGTTATTTTAAAATGAAAATGATGTAACTTGATTTTTATGATTTGGTCACATGTAGAGGAACAAAATAAAAGAGACATCGTGAAATGCATCTCATATAGGTATATGCATCTAATTAAAAGCTAGAAAACACATCATGAAGCATCTAAGATATTAGGGATGCATTTAATTTAGGTCGGTGCATCTCGGATATTCAGTTATATTACTTCTTATCACTTCTTATTTTAAGATTACTTCTTATCTGATCCTAACTCTGTAATCTTATTTGATTTTTCTTAAATGTATGTATCATGTGACTTTGTGTTTTGGTTCTGTCCCTTGCTTGAGGATAAGGAGGTTGCATGAATTTGCTATTCGATATCAACTGTAATTAATTTTCCATTATCTTTGGCAATTTTGAAAACCTCTAGTTGTCCCTTATAATAAAAACAAATGAAAGAAACGATTGTAGTTTATCTACTCTTTACAGACTGATTTTTAGTTTAATATTATGGTTGACCTAAACTTATACATTAGAGATCGGATCATCTAACCCTTTAAATAATATGCATGCTTCATTGTTATTTTACTGCTTTTAAGTTACGATACGTCATCCTTATTATAACCACCATTCTGGATTTAGTTCAAAGTATAATAATATGCTTCAAAAGCTACACATCACCACAATACTTTATAGACGAGTAAAATGGGTTCATCTAATCCATACCATAACTGTTAATCAAAACATTTCTTCTTATAAAATTATTATACGATAAAACGGAGCAGTTTCTTTTGTTTATTTATCTACAAAATTTATATATTATTTTGCATCGCGACTCGCGAGCATGCTTCATTATTTTTTATTTATGAATGAAAATAGGTCATTATGCCTTTGGCCGGTTTAGTTTAAACTTATCATTATCTGAAGTAGGTTGGAACAAAAAAAAAAATACTTGTGATGCAATAATAATATATAATTATACCTATCTAAATGATGTTTTAAGGATTAAGGTCGTTAAACAGACTCAAACCAAAAAGAGTATTTCATATTTAAAAGATTGACGTACCACTTCTCATGTATTTATCAATGTTTATAAAAATGAGATAGAAATGTAACAAGCAATGTCTTAATTGGCACTTTTAGAATGACGAATTAATAAGTTTTGGTTTCCAAAAGATGAGTGACTTCAAAAATTGCTATTGTTCTCAAACTACTCAAGGTAAGGATTCACACTTTGGTTCTTTGGCTGTTGGCTCACTCTTTCGAAGCTATTTCTTCTCTAACATATACTAATATTAAAGTAATAATAATCAGATTCCCAAACCTGATTAATTAACCAAACAATAATATCAAAATTGATATGTTAACTTATTCCAATTCTACCCTACTATCAAACTCATAGCAATAGTCGTTCCGGATAGCTAACCAAACGTTCCCTTAAACTTTACATAAAAAGACTAATGTGTTTGAACTTTGAACTATCAATCACTTCTAACGAGCATCATAATAATGATATGAAGGACCATAGTGGTTGGCCTCTCAAACTTTGCCATCATTCTTAATTATTCCCCTTTTATTTTCACCCTTTTAACAATTCGATTAATTTTTCGTCTACCATGTTCCATTGTTTCCCTATGTTTTATGTTTGTTTGTACTAGACACATTGTTTCTTTGTACATTATGATAATTGTTTTACACTATATGTGTGGTCTATAGTTTATACTGTACTTTTAGGGAATATTGCGTTGATAAGTTCATATATATATTCTGTTCAAAAAAAAGTTCATATATATATTCAAAGAATCTGGCAACCGTATATTGACTTCTCGTGATTAATGACAAAATAGGCCCATATATGTATTCTCATATGCATTACAATTTTAGTTACTAATAAGGTTAAAAGAATGGCTAGATGAACCATATATAAGACAACCTGATTTTGTTTCAAACACATGCTAGAATTTTGTAGTTTTGCCTTAAACTGGTTTAACATTCATTAATCAATTTCCTCAATTGGTCTAAATTGCACAAACCGGAATAAGATGCCAAAAAAGAGTAGTAATGTTTTTGCATAAGAGCATTAAGAATATTGAATGCAATGTGATTCATGACTTTGCAATGCAAGTCAATAGTATTAATGTGTCATGATGAGGTTGAGACAATGAAAATTGTTTGTGCTAATTGGAATAATACAATTGAATGTTGTGATCGAAGATTCAAAACACATGGTCAAATAGGTCATTCATTGATTCGTTGCAGCTGATATGAAACAGTTCTAAACGGCTAATTTTTAACACAAGTCGAGCAACATGAGTAATGAGTAACAACATCAGACTAAATTAACGCTAAGCACTACAGCATGTAAAGCAAATTATAAAAACCAATGCTATTAAACTTTGGTTTGACGCAATGGTACACAAAACCGGTAAAGACATCTAACATACCTCCACAAAACCTTAGCCAAAGCAAATGTACTTAACGAAACTAATGCCCCAATGCTTAAAACTCGACAATCACAACAAAACTACTCTATCCATCCCAAATTAGTACTCTACATTTCTTTTTTGATATGTACCAATTTAATTGTCCACTAATAAAAATAGATAGAAAAATTTGATCGATGTTACTATATTATCCTTGCTTGAAGTTATCTATACTATATAAAAGTTAAACCCCTTAATTTAATGTGCAAGAGTATTGTGCACAAATGGTTGGTACGGTACAACATAGTTTAAGCAACCTCTTAAGTATATGAATTACATGAATTTACATTTATTCTTTCCATCAATTAGAACAAAAAAATTGAATGCGGAATATCAAGTGATGCGGAATAAACAAAAAAATTGAATGCGGAATATCAAGTGATGCGGAATATGAATTGTTGCTACGGTTTCAAGTATATGAAC
Source organism: Artemisia annua (assembly GCA_014162995.1). Lineage (NCBI taxonomy): Eukaryota > Viridiplantae > Streptophyta > Magnoliopsida > Asterales > Asteraceae > Artemisia > Artemisia annua. The sequence continues at coordinate 24,965 of LBNU01014507.1, forward strand.
CACCTTTGCAATTACAACACATAATGATCTCAATACTATAAATAAGAAATACATTTACCACAAACCACACTCCCATCAAAATTGTTTTGCCGATATAATACCAAAAACAATGATTTTTGTTCTTTTTCGTTTGGTACAACAAACCCGAAACCAATACCCGAAACCATAACTATCTATATTACTTTCAAGATATGTTTTATAGATCTTGAAACCAAGAACCAAAAACAAATCGAAAAAATAACAAGATCTCAGTGATGTACAAAGCCTC
>LBNU01014507.1:25691-43876 GCA_014162995.1 Artemisia annua
TTTCTCACATAACAAGGTACAAATCTCAACCACTCATTTTCTTGTTGAGAAAAAAATGAGATATTAATTAATATTTAAATTAAAAATTCAATTACATCTATCTTTTATAATTTAAATATCTCATAAACCATTAATCGTTAAACACAACAAATTATACCGTCACAACTAGCATTAAATTATCTTTATATAGACGGGCACATTGATATACTTTCGGAAAAAAAAAAAATTGTCGTTTTCATGTTTTCTTAGGTGTACCAAATTTCGAATTAATTATCACATGTGATTTAACACTAATATCGAAGTTGAACACTAAACATCAGTATTTGTCTATAAATAAAAACTTTTCTCGTTTTTTGTAATGAAAAACATACATTCTTAGTTTTCCTACCATATCAGACACACTGTATTCGAATTAGATTATAGCAGTTCGTTTATGAAACTTCTATAATCATATGTGAAAAAATCATTGTCGGTAAAAAAATCACATGCGGAAAAAATCACATGTGAATTTCTTAGAATATTCAAATTAGTGTTTAGTTACATGTGATTTCTCATGCAAGTTTCAACAACGAAGGAAAAATAGGAAAAAAGAAAAGACGAAAAAACGTGAAAAAAAATGTGAGAAAAAAAAACAAACTGTCAAAAGTATATCAAAGTGCATATTTATAGAAAGATAATCAAATGCTCGTCACGCTAGTATAATTTTTTCATTTAACGATTAACGATTTAAAAGATATTAATATTTGAAAAAAATGAAAGTGTGTTTGTTAAAAATAGCTGGCTGAGATTTGACCCTCTAAATGAACTTAAATCATAGAATTTTGTTAATGTAAAACATTAAAATAGGCATGAATAATTAGGGTGGTGGCAGTCATGCCTCCGAAAAAAACCATACCTCCCAAATCCACCAATAATATCATACCACCTCATCACAACCATTTCATACTTTTTTCATACCTCCCAACCCCTTTTTAGTGACAACCATGCCTTTTTCATACCTCCCAACTTTTTTTTTTTTTTTTTTTTTTTTTTTTTCCTTTTCTCCCAACGGTTATATTTTTTTGTCTTCTAGCCCAACGGCTACTTTTCCTTCCCATGCTTCCGAATCAAAGTTTACCGCTGAGGCTATGCCGATGGTGATGCCGGTGGGGTGGCAGCGGTGTTCACCGCCGGTATAACCATGCCGATGGCCATACCGGTGACCACTGCCACCACCCTTATAAATATTTTATAAGAGTTAAATATATAGATATTTAGATTAAATGATACAGAATCCTTAATCACTGATTATATACTTTAGTATTTTAGTATTTTATACGCGTTGCATTTTCACATTATTATAAATTTGAGATTTTATTTTTATTTTTATTTTATTTTATTTTATTATTATTATTATTTTTTTTTTCACGAATTTGCTATACAATTAGCTTGAATACGAATTACTAGGTATGTAAGACATTTGAATATTTAAGTAACTAGATATTCCGATCTCAATCCGATCTTAAAATTCCGATCTTACAAAGAGAAAAATGATTAATCGTAAAATCTCGATCTTGACAGCTTAGATCCTAGTTATGTTTTTTGTAAATTGTGTGTTTTCTGTTAAGAGGCAAAATATAATTAATTATTTTGAGACGAAGAAAGTAATTGAACCCAGAGGCGGAGCCAGGATTTGAAGTTAAGGGGGGCCGAACTTAACATTAAATGATAACAAGAAATATTGCTGCATTAAAGAATCAAATATTTTTTTAACTCATGATTCAACTTAACACCACAATAATTAGGAACTAAGCTAAATTTGAAAACAATAACTTGATAAGTAAATTTTACAATGGGAATAAGGGGGGCTAATTGCAAATATTATTAAGAACTTAGCTTATGAGTAGGGGTGAAAACGAGCCGAGCCGAGCCCGAGCCTGCCAAAGCTCGAGCTCGGCTCGTTTATATATATAAGGCTCGAGCTCGGGCTCGAGCTCGTTTCGAGCCTTATATTTAGAGCTCGAGCTCGGCTCGTGAAAAATTTCACAAGCTCGAGCTCGGCTCGGGCTCGACTAATTTATATTATGTTTTAAAGAAAACAAAGTTTAAATGGAGCTCGGCTCGTTTATTACATAAGGCTCGAGCTCGTTTACTACTTTTAAGCTCGTTTATACGTATAGGAAATATATATACGTATATATTTCAAGGGCTCGTTTAGGCTCGCGAGCCTACTCGAGCTTTTTGTATAGGGCTCGGGCTCGAGCTCGATTATTAAATGAGCCTAAACTTAGGCTCGAGCTCGGGCTCGAGCTCGTTTAGGCTCGGCTCGTTCGAGTTTTTTACCGATCCGATCCCGAGCTTTTCACGAGCGGCTCGGCTCGTTTCCACCCCTACTTATGAGCTATATAACTTGTGAATAAAGTGGGCTAATTAGGGTGGCTCAGCACCCACTAATCACCCTACTAGCTCCGCCCCTGATTGAACCTAATCTTTTTAACTCAACAAGCAAACTTAATTTACTTGATTTTCAAACAATCTAACAATATCTAATCGTAACTATCAAATAAAGGTTTTCTAAACGAATTACCGAAAAACGAAAATCCCAATAATATTTTTAGCATTTATTATTGTACATATATTTCCGAGCCCCACATTAATCGGTACACACAAAGACAGTCATTTCCCCGCCCCAATGCCTCATTATTATTCAATTCATTCTCTCTCATTTAAAATTCCATATAATAATAATAACACCCAAAAAATCTCACACTTTACTTTAGTACAAGCTTGAAAAATGGATTTTCTTCATAAATAAATTAGTAAAACTTTTTTCCATTACATGGTATAGTTCTATTAGTGCAATGAATATTTCCAAGTTTCTAAAGAAGAGATTATATAAATTCCTTTCACAGCAAATACGAGTGTTACTATAATTAAATTAGAATGCAAACTATGTACGTAAGATACGCATATACATATTTCATGTGATAGTGGTAGTTAGTTTGTTCAAATATATTGTTGTAACTCGATATCATTTCAAACTTATTGAGTATTAATTTCATGCAAGATTGCTAAAAGTAAGTAAAAATTTGAGGCCTTTAAACTTGAAGACCGTAAGCAGTCACCATTGCCTTTAAAAACGACCCTCTTCTTTAATAGTTATCACCTCAATAAACTTAATATAGCGTCACATATAGATAATATTTTATTCTTAACTACAACACTTAAAAGACTATGTCGATAGTTAAGAAGATTTTTTTGTTAATTTTAATTAAAATCCTTGATTCATTGAACTCTCACACACCCCACATACAAAAAAAAAAACACACCCACTCTGAGTACATTAATGATTAACCAACACAACCATTCATCATATATATTCATTTGTCATGTATACCTTTACCCTCATTTGGAGGGTTCTTCTTATATTAATTCTCCTTACATTCAATTCCCAACATCATTCATTCTCTTACATTTTTCATTTTTTTCTTATATTTTTCTACGTAGTTTTCGATACAGCTTTGGTGTTTTTTTTGTGAACATAAGTATATAGAAAAAAAAGAACCAAAAAAAAGGTAGTACTAGCTATCACTCACTTTGTTGCAAATGCAGTTAATGTTCTTCTTCATTAGAAAGTGTCGGTGACTCTTTGTATTATTAATAAGAATATAGTTTAAAAGAAGAATATATAAAAAGAAGATGTTGAGATTGAAGTGTGATTCAACTCCACCTATTTCACCTTCTCCTTCCCGCCATTTAGCTTCTTATGGGTATGCTTTCTGTATAATATGATCATGTTTATTAGTATCAACTTTTTATTGGGTTTGTAGTAATTTTGATATATATGGTAGATTAATAGTTTAGAAAGTTTTTGGTATTTGATTCACTGTTTATGACATAATAAGCAACTACCATCAAGGTGGCCTACTTTTGAATGCTTATTCTCAACTGCTTATTGCAAAGTGGTTCACTGGTTGGAGTGGTTGGTATTGCTTGTCCAAAATCCTTATTTTGTGGGTTACTCAGTTACATAAGCAAATATCAAGTAAACAACTTCAAGGTTTTTTTTTTTTTATTATTCTTTTTTGATTATTCTTATGTGCATATTGCTTCTTCTTTTAGTAGATAAGCAATATTGAGTGTTTGAATGGTACCTTGTGGAGTAAATAAGCACTTTAATGATAAACAGGTTGGTGCTTATTTTCAAAAAACATTAAAAAAATGTTTTTAATAAGATATCCCAAAAATCTTGTGTTTGTGATCACATGGGTATGCTTAATTTCATCACTTCTCAAATGGGTTTATGTTAAAATAGCTGAATTATTGGAACTGTTATGCGGGTTGCGTGTATTATGTTTCTCAGATGTAATACTTGTTTTTTAAGTGTATGCTTTCTTTGTTAATTAAGTTTTGTTTTTGGGTTTGTTTTGCAGTGGTTCTTGGTATAATGAGCAAATTAGCAAAGATGATGGTGGTATGCTAGATGTGGCGAAAATACCTACTTACAAATTCACTCCGGTTAGTATTAGTATATTTGTAACAGAGTTATATTACTCGCAGAGTCGCAGTATATGTTTCATTGCTTTAATCATGTTATGATTTTTTTGTCTCGAGCTCACGGTTTTTCCCAAAGTTTGAAGTCGATATGTTTAAAGTTTGAACTCTATTTCACCCAAATTAAAGAAAAAAAACATGTTACCTTTTTTTTGGTCATCATTCACTACTAGACTGCATGAAATGAAGGTGATATAAGGCTGCCCACAATGGGCCGGATTGAAATCGGTTGAGGGAAGGGATGACCGAATTGAGATTCGGTTGCTCCCACTGTGAGCACGTTTGTTGAAATCGGTCGAGTGAGCACATTTGACGAACTCGGTTGCTCTGCCGACCGAATGTACAAGAGAAAAAGCATCCCATTTCCCTTTCCAAAATAAATAATAATAATGATGATGCAATATGGGTCACGAGTGTGGGGAGAGAGGTGAAAATGGGTTGAAGAGAGAGAAAGTTGAGGTGGCAGCCGGAATGATGATGCAANATATCAAGTAAACAACTTCAAGGTTCTTTATTACTTATTCTTATGTGCATATTGCTTCTTTCTTTTACTAGTAGATATGCAATATTAATTGAGTGTTTGAATGGTACCTTGTGGAGTAAATAAGCACTTTAATGGTAAACAGGTTGGTGCTTATTTTCAAAAAACATTAAAAAAATGTTTTTAATAAGATATCCCAAAAATCTTGTGTTTGTGATCACATGGGTATGCTTAATTTCATCACTTCTCAAATGGGTTTATGTTAAAATAGCTGAATTATTGGAACTGTTATGCGGGTTGCGTGTATTATGTTTCTCAGATGTAATACTTGTTTTTTAAGTGTATGCTTTCTTTGTTAATTAAGTTTTGTTTTTGGGTTTGTTTTGCAGTGGTTCTTGGTATAATGAGCAAATTAGCAAAGATGATGGTGGTATGCTAGATGTGGCGAAAATACCTACTTACAAATTCACTCCGGTTAGTATTAGTATATTTGTAACAGAGTTATATTACTCGCAGAGTCGCAGTATATGTTTCATTGCTTTAATCATGTTATGATTTTTTTGTCTCGAGCTCACGGTTTTTCCCAAAGTTTGAAGTCGATATGTTTAAAGTTTGAACTCTATTTCACCCAAATTAAAGAAAAAAAACATGTTACCTTTTTTTTGGTCATCATTCACTACTAGACTGCATGAAATGAAGGTGATATAAGGCTGCCCACAATGGGCCGGATTGAAATCGGTTGAGGGAAGGGATGACCGAATTGAGATTCGGTTGCTCCCACTGTGAGCACGTTTGTTGAAATCGGTCGAGTGAGCACATTTGACGAACTCGGTTGCTCTGCCGACCGAATGTACAAGAGAAAAAGCATCCCATTTCCCTTTCCAAAATAAATAATAATAATGATGATGCAATATGGGTCACGAGTGTGGGGAGAGAGGTGAAAATGGGTTGAAGAGAGAGAAAGTTGAGGTGGCAGCCGGAATGATGATGCAATATGGGTCACGAGTGTGCCTAGCCTAAATGATAAAGTTTTAGTCAATATGTCGCATAGTTTCGGGTTTGGCTGTTTCCCTAGTGTTAAAGTATGCTTCAACAATGACAAAACAACGGAATCTTTGTGGAGTGAAATGAATATCACGGTTTCTTAGTAACCATGACAATGGACATATAGGTTGACGTTATGTTATATCATGAAATCCTCAAAAGAATTTTTTGTGCAAATTTTCTTACGTTTTCATCTTGGCAATAAGTATAGTTTGCAACCATTTACTGGAACATTAGAAAATTAAAGTATAACATCATATTCTTTGAACACAGGAGGTAAAATTGGGGAATATATTGCCTGATCAATTTTCCGCTTGGTCAGAGTCAGAGATGACACCATATTCTAGTTCGTTATCTTCCAATGCCTCAAACACCACACCAAATTCAAAGGTTGTTTTCTTGTTAGCATTACTATGTTTTAAGTATAGTTTGCAATAGTTAATTTGGTTCAATCTGGGAACCATTTCATTTATTTGAGGATAGAGCGAGCTTGTATTTTACCGTTTTAAAATCGGGCTTATTTATAGTTATCTAACTTTCTTATTGGTGACTTTGCTTTTAGTCTCCATTGGAACTGGTGAAAGAGATTAACTTTCTTGAAATGGAAATACTTCGTTTGGAACGTTATCTACTTTCATTATACCGGACATCATTTCATCAGCATGTTGATAGTATACAAACCAGCAAGTCGTCTTTGGAACAAAAGATAGAAGCACATTTACAACCTGTTGCTGATCAGTCACTTGTCAAAGTCAACTATGATGCTTGGTTAAGTGATACTCGTGGTGAACCCACTCCCATGCAAGAGGGAATTTTGGGTTTAAATCATCAAATTGCTTCTGCGATCCCAAATTCGTTGTCTAGAAAAGTAAGTGCTACAATATGTGTTATTGGTACTTTACGTTCCCACCATGTAACTAGTCTTGATTATATATATAATGGCACATAATCAGATTCAATTCACACATCCAACATCCCTCTAGTTTCTTGAATTGTGTTCCTGTTTCACTTATATGCCTATGACGAACAATTGCAGGAGAGAAAAGCTACTCGTTATAGTCACCGAAGTCTTGGGGATCACCTTGGAACTCCTTGTACAGATAATGCCCCACTTGATGGGCCCGATAGACTTTCTGAAGACATAATAAGATGTATATCTTCTATCTATTGCAAGCTTGGGGACCAAAATCAATCCCAAACTAGACTTTCGGGTTCATCCTCTTCATCATCGGGGACATCTTATACTAAAAATATTTCTGATACGTGGAGTCCTTATTGCAATGAGGATGCAACATGGGACAATAAACAAGATAGCTTAAAAGCGGAAAGAGGGCCATATGCTGAGATGATAGAAGTTTTGAAAATAAATGTAGATGATGATGGTTTTAATTATGCTGCTCAAAAGCTAAAAAAGTTCAGGTACTTTATTTTATCAAATGGTTTTGGTTCCTTACTAAATAACTGCATCACAAAGCTACCAACTTTGTTTTGATTTCTGTCACAAAATAACATTCAAACTTTCAAAGTTCTTACCTTTTCATGCAATCATCTATTTTTCATTGTCGTTTTTTGGTTCTAATTGCTTAAAGTTTTAACTGATGCAGAGCATTGGTCAAGAAACTTGAGAATGTTGACCCCGGGAATATGAAGCGTGAACAAAAGCTTGCGTTTTGGATCAACATTCATAACGCTTTAGTGATGCATGTAGGTTCTTTGTTTCTTTATATAGTACTGCACAGCCTTGAAAGTTATGGTTTTCAAATAGGTTTTGTAGTATGCTATTTATTAAATATCTAAGATACCCTTCATCACTGGAATAAAAAGAGGTATATTGTTGAAACATTAAATTATGTGCTCATTTGTTGCAGGCTTATTTAGCATACGGAACACATAATAACACTAAAAGTAATTCCATTTTAAAGGTAAAACATATGCAATCTCTTTCCTCTATTATGTTCATATTAATGAATCTTTCATCCTAATGTACATGTTTTTGATGAGTTCATAAATCTTGTTTTACAGGCAACGTATAACATCGGGGGACACTCCATCAATGCATATATCATACAGATCTCTATATTAGGAATCAAGTCACACTTTAGAGCACCGGTTGGCCTCTTATCTAACTCTAACCATCTTCAGCAATCAAACTTCCATTAGCTAATTTTGGTCATTTGACATTTAAATCTGTGCATCCCACAAAACTAACATTGCATTGCAGTGGCTACAGTCATTGCTATCACCAGGGAGGAAGGTGAAGACGGATCCTAATAAACATATTTACGCCATTGATTACCCTGAGCCACTTGTCCATTTTGCCCTTTCTTTAGGGGCATTCTCTGACCCTGCGGTATACACACATTTTAATTGTAGTACTTTTTGGCTACTCTTTTGCCATTTTGGTATTAATAATGAATCTCTGAACATAGGTTCGTATCTACAACGCAAAGAACGTGTTTCAGGATCTAAGACTTGCTAAAGAAGAGTTTATACAATCAACTGTGTACGTTAACAAAGAAACAAGAATATACCTACCCAAAATCTTGTATTACTTTGCAAAAGATATGGCATTGAGCATGCCAAATCTTTTAGAGATAGTTAATGCATGTTTATCAGAACGTCAACAGAAGGCCATGAAATCAAGAATTAAGGGTAAACCTGAAAAATACGTTTACTGGTTGTCCCAGAGTTGTATATTCCGATACGTGATTCATCAAGGCACGGTTGAAGGAAGAGTGTCTATATGATCCAAGTTTTTTGTGCATTTGTGAAGGCTGAATTTTTATTTATGTTTTTAAAGTAAATTTCAGAGTGTATAGAGTTGTTTTAAGGACATTGTAGAGGGTATATCAGTGTTTGAACACCAATAATGTGCATATTGTTAACTTTTTAATGTGAGGGTGGTTAATTTTTTTTGGGCACATTATCGGGTGCAGGTAACATAGGTATATGGTGTACCACTCATTCTTATTTCATTTTAAAAGTGAGTAGCCATCAAGAATTATGCAAAGGTAAAAATCAAACTTGACGGACCGATATGGAATGAAACCCAAAATTGAGCATATGGTTATTCAGAGGTGGCGGCATAATCTTATTTCGGTATCAGTTTGGTACTTACCAATTTTGAACCAGCTCAGTCCAGAGACTGACAATGAACTTAGAAACAAATGGTGTGGTTAGCATTGGGTTTTTTAACTGAGTTTCACTACACTAATAAAGACTATTCAGCTTCTTAAATGATTTCAGCAAATATCCAACAAAGATGTCCCCTGGCAATTCAGTGTCGTGGATTTGAGGTTTAGGTGGCCCGTAGCCGCATGAGCAGACGACCACTGATGTGCAGCTTCTTGTGTTTGACTTGTTCAACCGAAACAGATGCTTCCAAAGTCCCTTGAAACAGCAGGCATATCTATACTTACATAGAAGGCGTTATGCGCACTCGACTTATACACTGGCGAATAATTACGATTCTCGACTAAAATCATTGATAAACTAACAAAAAAATGCGTTTCATTACAAGTAATCTAAAACATTTATCATTATGGAAAGAAAAGAAAAACAGCATGTAGCAGCAGTAGTAGTAAACATTAAACATAAGTGTGTGTATATATAATGCAGTGAACTACAACTTTAGAATGATTAGACCTTGAGTGTTGATTAAACGACGAAACAATTCCAACGATGATCTATTAGTAGTGAGGAGCTTCGAAGAATTATTCACAACACCAGCCATCCGTGAAGCCCTTTCACTGATCGATTATTGCTCAAAATTTTGGCGCAAGTTTTATATTTGGGGTCTAACAAGTGCGCATAGGGCATTAGTTTGGATGCATAAAAAACAAAATGTCGAATTCACTAAATTAAAAATAACATGTAGTTAATGTAACTTATATGTTTAATTAATGTGTATTAAATGCATTTTCTAACTTAAAAGGAAAATTCAAGTTTATTAATAGCATTTAACCGTTATGAATACCCGTTAGACAAACCTTTTACGTTTATAGGCCTCGAGGTAGCTTTGGAATCGAGGTAGTTTTTCCAAAAAGAAAATGAGTTTATCATTATAAATTTGCAATTATGGGAAGGGATCCGGTGAGAAGGGGAGAAAAATAAGAAGGATTTTTAGCCACACATTTCAAATAAGATGGGGAATTTTAAAGGGATGCATTATATATTCTTTTTCTCGTCATCTTTTTTATTTGACAAAATTACATGTTTCGTCCCTTTACTTTACCCAAAATCAATGTCATTAAAACAACTCTATACACTCTAGATTTACTTAATAAACAGACATTTTTCAGGTTTACCCTTGATNAGGTGCAGGTAACCTAGGTATATGGTGTACCACTCATTCTTATTTCATTTTAAAAGTGAGTAAGCATCAAGAATTATGCAAAGGTAAAAATCAAACTTGACGGACCGATATGGAATGAAACCCAAAATTGAGCATATGGTTATTCAGAGGTGGCGGCATAATCTTATTTCGGTATCAGTTTGGTACTTGGTACCAATTTTGAACCAGCTCAGTCCAGAGACTGACAATGAACTTAGAAACAAATGGTGTGGTTAGCATTGGGTTTTTTAACTGAGTTTCACTACACTAATAAAGACTATTCAGCTTCTTAAATGATTTCAGCAAATATCCAATCAAAGATGTCCTCTGGCACAGTGTCGTGGATTTGAGGTTTAGGTGGCCCGTAGCCGCATGAGCGGACGACCACTGATGTGCAGCTTCTTGTGTTTGACTTGTTCAACAGAAACAGATGCTTCCAAAGTCCTTTGAAACAGCAGGCATATCTATACTTACATAGAAGGCGTTATGCGCACTCGACTTATACACTGGCGAATAATTACGATTCTCGACTAAAATCATTGAAAAACTAACAAAAAAATGCGTTTCATTACAAGTAATCTAAAACATTTATCATTATGGAAAGAAAAGAAAAACAGCATGTAGCAGCAGTAGTAGTAAACATAAGTGTGTGTATATATAATGCAGTGAACTACAACTTTAGAATGATTAGACCTTGAGTGTTGATTAAACGATGAAACAATTCCAACGATGATCTATTAGTAATGAGGAGCTTCGAAGAATTATTCACAACACCAGCCATCCGTGAAGCCCTTTCACTGATCGATTATTGTAACACCCCGCCTTATAGACCACAATATTGTCCGCTTTGCCCGAAGGCTCACGGCTTTGCTTTTGTGGCCCTCATGTGAAGACTTCCCGGCAAGTCACCCAAGCCAGTACTACTCTCACATGAGCACGCTTAACCGTATGGGCGATTAACCGTTAGACCACAAAACGCGTTGTTGTCATATAAGGCGAATGTTAACATATGTCCCAACATCACTCCAAGTCACGGCCAATGTGGGATTTGCCTAGGGTATTACATTCACCATCTGTAACACCCCGCCTTATAGACCACAATATTGTCCGCTTTGCCCGGAGGCTCACGGCTTTGCTTTTGTGGCCCTCATGTGAAGACTTCCCGGCAGGTCACCCAAGCCAGTACTACTCTCACATGAGCACGCTTAACCGTATGGGCGATTAACCGTTAGACCACAAAACGCGTTGTTGTCATATAAGGCGAATGTTAACATATGTCCCAACATCACTCCAAGTCACGGCCAATGTGGGATTTGCCCAGGGTATTACAATTATTGCTCAAAATTTTGGCGCAAGTTTTATATTTGGGGTCTAACAAGTGCGCATAGGGCATTAGTTTGAATGCATAAAAAACAAAATGTCGAATTCACTAAATTAAAAATAACATGTAGTTAATGTAACTTATATGTTTAATTAATGTGTATTAAATGCATTTTCTAACTTAAAAGGAAAATTCAAGTTTATTAATAGCATTTAACCGTTATGAACACCCGTTAGACAAACCTTTTACGTTTATAGGCCTCGAGGTAACTTTGGAATCGAGGTAGTTTTTCCAAAAAGAAAATGAGTTTATCATTATAAATTTGCAATTATGGGAAGGGATCCGGTGAGAAGGAGAGAAAAATAAGAAGGATTTTTAGTCACACATTTCAAATAAGATGGAGAATTTTAAAGGGATGCATTATATATTCTTTTTCTCGTCATCTTTTTTATTTGACAAAATTACATGTTTCGTCCCTGTACTTTACCCAAAATCAATGTCCTTAAAACAACTCTATACACTCTAGATTTACTTAATAAACAGACATTTTTTAGGTTTACCCTTGATGCTTGTTTTCTTGGTCTTCTCTTGACGTTCTGATAAATCCATTATCTTTAAAAGATTTGCCATATGATTTGCAAAGTAATACAAGATTTTTGGTAGTTATGTTCTTGTTTCTTTGTTAACGTACTCTGTTGATTGTATAAACTCTTCTTTAGCAAGCCTTATATCCTGAAACGCGTTCTTTGCATTGTAGATATGACCCTAGGTTCAAACTTCAAAGTTCATTAATGGTCAAGTAACTCGCAAAAGCTCAACAAAAAATTTAAACCTTACGAGCCAAAGTTCTCTGTTTTGTAGCATGTTTAACGACTTTTTCCTCAACAGGTAGACCCTTGCGTCTTCTGACACTGTCAATTAGCTTTTGTGCTGTATTTTGTAAAACAATTGAACCATCACCAAACTCTTCTTTCTCCTCTTCTGTTTTCGGAACAAAAAACGGATCTTCCGGAAGTACTTCCCAGTGACTAAGAACAAGCAGAGCACTACAAGCCGCCGCAGTTGATATTCTCAAGTCATCAACAAAACCGAAGCTTTCAACAACCGGCACATAAGCATGTACCACTAACAATGCCGACCCTTCTTGCATTTCTTCCTTCAAGATTTTAGCACGTCTACGACCAAGAACAGCATAACTTGCTCTGAAAACACTTAAAACACCCCGTATTGGTCGGTTTCTGATTGTTGATGTACTCAATTCACAGAAATACTTTCCTTCAACGATTCTAGGGTTACTTTGAATTACGGCTGCTCTACACGCCTCTTTAACAGCAGTCATAACTTGCCCTGAAAACACCCCATATTGGTCGGTTTGTGATTGTTGATGAATGGCTTCTGACTCGCTAACTAAAGGTGAAACAGAAGCTTCGACTACAAACGCTAAACCCCACATGGGCTCATCACATAACGGGCCAGATGCAGTTGCTACTTGAAACCCGGATAATACACTGCTCCTCAGACTTTGGGCTTCTTCATTCAGTGATCTTATTTCAGTGCTTGTTGATATCTTGGTTTCTAATTCATCACTGCTCGACACATAGCCTAATCTTTCGGATACATATGGAGAACTTTTTATCAGAACAGATGAACCCGTTTCTTTTGTACTCGAATCAGGGAGAATAAGCATGTTTGGCCCAACTTGTCTTGGGCCTAAAGCCCAGATCCGTTTTAGAAGATCTTCCCATAAAAGTTTATACTTTTCTATATCTTTATCTGCATTCCCGTCCGCAACTTCACTTATTACCGCATCCCATATCCGTTTTCTAAGTAATTCTACTGGATGTTCATTATCCCGCGCACGTATCGCTTTACCAGCTATAATATCTTCGAGAAGATCAATACTTTCATCTAGCAGTTTAGTAAGTGCTTCAGGAAGTTTCATAATGTACACACGAACAGTACACCTCCCATTTGGCGTAACTCTTTCAATAAAATTTGAACTCCCGGTTAAAGTTTTGAACCTATCAAACGGATTTAACGTCTCCCCTTCAATGGTTTCCCTAAACGACACAAGAGGTGGTGATACTACCAAATCTACCTTTGCAAACCTTTCTTTTAAATCCTTAATACATCTTTCTAAATGAACTTCACCTGCAGCAGCAAGCACGTGTTCACCTCTAGCAGAAACGCTAACCTCAACAAACGGGTCTGCACGGTTAAGAAGGCGTAACCCTTTCATAAGTGCAGCCATGTCAGCAGGATCAGAAGGCTCGATGGCCACTTTTAGAGTCGGTGAAACCTGAAATGTCATTCTTGAAAACGACCAACAGTTTTTAGTTGATGCAAGAGTCGCGCTTTTTAGAATATGTTGACCTAAACCTCTAATAGCAACGATATTACCTGCACGAGCAGTAGCTACTGGTTTTAAACCTTGACCCATCATTAAATACAACGAATGCAATTCAGCTTCTTGAATATGCTTTTGAATCGACTCACCCGTTTTAAGTGGATCATACAATGCTGATAACACGAACAGCTTCTGACCCGCATGAAGAACACCACTAAAAACTCTCGCAAATGCTAAAAAACACTCATCAGAATCACCACTTCCACTTTCTTCATAATAGTTGTTCAAAATATCACCATTTACGTCCCCTTGAGGTAACATTTTATTAGGAACTGCAAATATTTTTGATACAAAAGCAACACATGGAGCTTCCGGTCTAGAATCACAAGCCTCGACAGATTTCCTCACAAGCTCGGCCTCCGCAATCACATCAGACTTACCAGCATCACTTTCTAAAATTTCTCGTTTAGGTAAAAGTCTTGAAATACGAAACGACTGTGCAGTAACAGGGTCGGGCATATGTTTAACCACCATAGACAAAATAGCATCCGATAATGGAAGCCACCTACTCATAACCGACTGAAGAACAAATTTCGGATCCTTATTCTGCAGCTCGCGAGGAGGAACAGACAAACTAAACGACTTAATCAACTTTTCCAAAATCCCTTTATCACCATTTGTATCCAACGCCGCTTCATACACCTGCCATAACGGCTCAAGCACAAACTGCACAAACATAGGTCTCGCCTTGCTCCCAGGCGGCAACCCTTTCTTACCGACAATCATCTTAGTCTTGGGAATAAAGTACCTCGGACCCCAGAACGCCTTCTGCAAAGTCCCGACACTCGCTCCAAGTTTACTCGCATAAAACTCGGCAAACTCACGGATCCCAAACCCCCACCCATCCAACGCACAAACAAAAACCACATTTCCCTTTTGCGGCTGAAAGGTATCCTCCTCATCATCTTCAATAAGCTCAATATCCCCCATCTCCCCTGTCCCAATCCCGGATTGAATAATGGAATCAACATCGGACAAATACTTCTCACTCTTATACGCGCTAACAATCCCATTAACCTCATGAACAATCCTCAACAACCTAGCATAGGCTTCTAACGGAGTGAGCTTGAGCTCCAAAATCAACCTATCAATCTTATTCAAAACCAAACAAGGCGTAACCTTCTCAATCCACGCCTGCCTCAAAACGGCATGTGTTTGAATATGAACACCCTCAACAGCATCAACTAAAACCAAGCCGCCATCACTTAACCTACTAGCAGTACTAACTTCACTACAAAAGTCCATATGACCAGGAGAATCAATCAAATTAACAAAATGTTGGTTATATTTAAGGGCGATAGACGAGCTTTTCATCGTAATAGCACGACGCTGCTCCTCGTCTAAAAAGTCCATGAACCTTAAACGACCAGCTTGTTTAGGATGTAAAACACCACCACCACATGATGCTATTAAGTGGTCTGCTAAAGTTGTCTTTCCGTGGTCCACGTGGGCTAATATGCATATGTTTCGTATATTTTGACACTCGTATGAATAATCATCCATTAAAAGAATTAAAGATTGTTACCTGTGATTTAACGGCAATGATGATGAATTGGGGTTTTGTGTTAGGGTTAGAGGTTGGAATGTGACCGAGGGAGTTTGGGATTTCTAGGTATTTATAGTTTACTCATGTTTTGGTTCACGTAGTGACGGCAAAGTGGCAATGCGCAAAGTTACCTTTAACCCGTCATCGTGGTTTTTTATACTCATGCCTACGGGTACTCGACGGCGATTCTTAACACAACATGAACTCGACACGAAGTTAAACATGCTAGGTTGAGGATATACATGTTTGGGTCAAAAACAGGTCAACATATCTAACCCGTTTAATAAAAAGGTTGTGTTTGGGCTGAGTAAATATTAAACAGGTATATAAGCCTCTAAAAAGAAAATACATAACTTGGTTTTTATGTGGGATATGGATTAAATGTATTTTGTTATGTACTTAATATGAGTGAATTACGATTATAACTTAGATATCATTCAAATTAACGCTTATAATTCAAATATCATTGAAATTGCCGTATAGTTATTTGTATGCAATTTTTATTATATTTTAGTTCCCTATATCATTTCTACATTTAAACTAGTTAAATCAACAAACCACTAACCTTATTCACTACTTGACTAATTTACTTATTAAAC
Organism: Artemisia annua; assembly: GCA_014162995.1. Lineage (NCBI taxonomy): Eukaryota > Viridiplantae > Streptophyta > Magnoliopsida > Asterales > Asteraceae > Artemisia > Artemisia annua. Next base: position 41,956 of record LBNU01014507.1, read on the forward strand.
GAGTCACAAACAGGTTTATGTGTGTTATGCAGGTTTGAGTTAAGGTTGAGTTTCTTGACACGACTAATAAATGGGTCGTGTTTGGGTAGAGGTTATACTAATCCGCCAACCCATAAACCCGAATAGATCAACACGAACATGACTCGATTGTACCCTAGTAATCGTGGTTTTTATATGTTACTCATGTATAAAATTAATGAAATGCAACAAAAGCACAAAACTGAAAACTAAAAACTGTGTAATAAAACACCATATTAATTTGCCAAATGCCAAGTTCAGAAAATACTTAAATCATATGTTTGAAACTAGAAACTTAGACATCATTATACCAAATCATAGGCATATTAGTTTATTTCAAGAGATAAAGTAAAATAGTTTAAAATTTCGTTAACAAAACACAAAATTCCAGTCACTTGGTCCTCCTAGCATCATACTTCTTCAACAACTTACAAACAATCTTAAAACATTTTTTGTGTTTATAAGAGAGTTGAGTATTATTAAATATATACCAACAACCTTACAAATATTTAAGTATTATAATAAATTTTAGTTTAACATAAATGGGTTCACGAGTACACCCACATGTATTTTGAGAGGTATACACATGGATATTTTTAATGGGTGTCATGGGTTTACTTGTGACGGGTATACATTATATGTCACCCGCCCGTCACCCACCGATTGGTACAAATTTTCATGCACAACACACCCGTAGGTAAATATTAACGGAGTTACCCACCCATTTACGTGTAGGTACCCGTGGGTTATAGGCTTTTTCTCGCCTATTGCCATCCCTAGGTGTTGGAACAAGAAAAGTGTAAATCATTTGTTACGGACTTCTATTTTTATTTTGTTATAGATTAGGGTAACGTTGTATAATTGTTGTGTGACATGCGACATGACATACCTATCGTGGTCCTTGTATTCCCGCGATAGTATGCTTGGCTATATGTAAGGATATAAATACCCCCTACCTCATGGGAAATGAGGTGTGTGTTCTTAATATCAATGCGAGACTTTTCTATGTTTATCTCGTTTCTCTCTCTTCTCTAAAGTGTCCACACCCACTTTATCTCTCTAAGATTATACTATTGCAGACGTGATATTTTTGGAACAACAATTGGTATCAAGAGCCAAATATGAATCGTTGTTTCTTGCAGTAGTGTTTTAGTGTTGTTTAATCTTCATTTAGTAGCAAAGTTTTGATTTTTAGACGTTTTTAAATATCTTTCTCTCTCTAAAATATCTTAAATTTTCATACGAGGCATAAAGTTTAATCATTTTCGTGGTTAATATTATAAACCGTATGTTAGAATAACATATTTGTGAAAAAGAAATATCTTTTAGCGTTCTACATACAAAATTTTGTGTCTTTCGTGAAGATTTTGGCTGAAATTCGTGGTTTTAGAGTTTTTGAAAAAGTGTACTTTTTGTTCGTAAAAGTAGGGTTTTAGATTTGCTCCCATAATTTTGTTCGCATTAGTGTGGTTTTAGCTGCGATACGAAGGTTTTTGTTTCGCGATACTGCCTGTGATAGTAGTTGTTTTGAGCTGCGAGTGAAGGGTTGTGATACTTACTTTGCGAAGCTTTTGTTACCCACATGTTTACGAAAGAAAACTCTGCTCAACTCGCAGGAGATATCTGCGATAGCCTTGTATCTGCGATACGAACTAATTGTTCTGCGATAGCTGAAATTTCGAGACTTTTGTTACCCACGTTTTTACGTGATACGTGGGTTTTGCAACCTTTGCACTTAGGTTTTACCTTTCAAGGGATCTTGAGAAGCTTACAACCCCCACCAGGCAGTGTACCTTACCGATGTAGAATAGTGAAGTGGCAAGTACCGGGGGATTGATCGTTCTCTCGGGGAATAGTGTCGTTAGGCTTGAAAAGCTACTCTAATTAGGTCTAAGGGTTGAGG
>LBNU01014508.1:0-10856 GCA_014162995.1 Artemisia annua
TCTAATTCCTTTATTGGCACAAAAATCATCCATAAGGTTGTTCTTGAACTCAGTCCCATTATCACATCTAACACCTTTAACCTTATGTCTTAATTGATTTTCCAGGGAGATGATTAAATCATGAATGACATCAAAAGTCTCATCTTTGAAACCCAAGAAAAAGACCCAACTAAAATGACTGCAATCATCTGTTACAACTAAGCAGTACTTCTTCTTGTTAAGGCTTAAGACATACACAGGTCCAAATAAATCCATATGCAACAGCTCCAAAGGTTCTATGACTGTTCTTTCCCCAAGTTTCTTGCATGAAGCCTTGTGCTGTTTACCTTTCTTGCAGGCTAAGAATGAGTGATCAGTGTTGAAAATTTTGGAAGGCAAACCTCTAACCAAATTGCCTTTTGCAAGCCTGTTTATATTCTTAAAATTTACATGACCTAGTCTTCTGTGCCATAGATTTGCTTCTTCCATAGATGCCTTTGCTACCAAGCATGTAGCATTCTCAGTAGATAGAATATTCTTCATATCAATGCTGTATACATCTTTGTTTCTTGGTGCTCTCAGAATCACAAATTTATCATCATCAAACTTAAATTCTGGGGATAGTATTAGACATTCATTATCAAGGAACAAGACTGGATACTTTTTGTCACAAATCTGAGAAACTGATAGGAGATTAAACTTAAGTTCTGGAACATAACGAACATTTTCAAAGTCAATCTTCCCAGTCTTGATTGTTCCTTTACCAATAATCCTTCCTCCAGAAACATCATCTCCAAAAGCAACCTTGCCTCCAAAATATGACCTAAAATTTGACAGAATCTCCTTGACTCCTGTCATACTACTAGAGCAACCACTATCAACAATTAAATGATCTTTAAGCTCATCTTCTGGGTTACCCTGCACAAGAATAAGAAAGTTAGTTCATCTTAGGAACCCAAGCCATTACTGACTTGTGTTCCCCTTGTGGAGTTACATACTCAAAATTTTTAAGTATGTAATTGCCACTGTTTTTATAAACATGATCAATAACTTTCTTTTGTTCAAAAACAGTATTATTGTCCCCTGCAACAGTTGTTACTTCACCCACACTTGCTGAAAGTACTGATTTGTCCCCTGCAGTACTTCCCTTTTTGACCCATATTTGTTTAACTTTGGGAGTAGTGGTCTGTGGTTTAAGTACTCTATTGCTAGACTGCTTAGGTTTAGGTACCCATATTTGTTTTACTGCATTTGATCTTACATTAGCAGTACCTTGAGGTGTTGAAGGTTTCCTAACAGTCTTTTGGTTATGAACTGTTTTTGATTTACCAGTACCTTGAAAGGACTGTCTTGTAGGTACTGATGGTTTGAAAAAATTCCTTTTCTGTTGAGGGTACCTAGGTGTTGTAGCAAAATTACTATGGTTGACCCTTCTAGAATAGTTCCAAACTGGTTTGGGTGAAACTGGTTTAGTTACTGGTGGCCTATGTTGAGCAGTGTTGGTCTTTGGGTACTGACTTAAGTACTCTGAATGTAAGTTACAATCTTTGATCAGGTGAGTAGGACTATAACAAACAAAACATAGCTTCTGATTCATGGACCCAAATCCTTTTCTATTATGATAATAGCCCATACCTGAGTGACCTCTAGATGAAAAATGAAAAGAGTTTCTAAAATCAGCAGTATTTTGAAAAGTGTTTTGTGAAGGTACTGCTGAATGATTAGCAGTCTTTTGATAAGGTACTGCTGGTTTTTGAAAAGATTTAGTAGAACTCTTAACATTTACATTATTCCCTGATCCCCCAGTATTCCCATGATTCTTAAGAATCTCAACTTTGACTTCAGATGAATCTGGATTAGATTGACCCTTAAGTTTATTTCTAAACTCTAGATTGTCTACTCCATAACAAGAAACATCTTTCCTAGGTGGTTGAAAACTTCCAACAGTATGAGGAACTGCATGATATCCCTCATCCTTTTTAAACACAGGTGGTGTGGGGCTTATGGGTTCATCATCACTAGATGTATTTTCTTCAGTACATGTTTCAAATTCACTAGTGGAGACCTCTTCTGAACTACCTTCTTCCTTATTACTAGGTGGATTCTCATCTGGGCAATTATCTTCATCACCATATCCTAGACCAGTTTTAATATTTGTCCTTCTCTGTTTTTCACAAAAACTAACATGTGTGAGACCAGCCTCTTTCCAACTAGCAAGTTTTTTTAACAAATCATCCCTTTCTTTAGTGAGTTTTTCAACCTCTGATATCTTACATCCTAACTTCCATTCACTTAACTTTAATTGGTAGTCCTGTTGCTGATATTTTTCAGCCCAAGCTACTTCATTTTCCTCATGAGTGATTATCTTAGCTTCTAAGTTTTCTAAGGTCAATTGGTAACCTAAAACTTCTGACCTAGCCTTATTATGTTTATCTCTTTCAGACACATAATCAGTAAGAACCTTTTGATAAACATCACTACACTTAGAGCATACCTCAGTAGTATTAGGTGAAGTGGATGAAGTGGCAACCAAAGCTAGCAGAACAGATTCATCTTCATCCTCCAAGCTCCAATCACAACCTCCAAGCTCTCCAGCAGAGTATCCTGGTTCTTCATCAAAAGCTGCACTCCAGTCAAATACCTCCATGGCAGTCATACCAAAAGTTACTGGTTCATCATCAAACTCATTACTCCAGTCAACCTCAGAAAGGTTTTCTTGAGCCACCAAAGCTTTTGGTTTAGAATCTGGGAGCTCCTTGAGTTCTAGTTTGGGTTTCTCAGCCATCTTGTTTGCTTGGTATTTTGCAAACCTACATTCCCTTGCAAAGTGACCAGTCTTTTGACAATTAAAGCACTCAATTTTTGACTTGTCAAATGCAATTCCCTGTTTGGCTTTGAAATCAATACCCCTTCCTGTCTTCTTCATGAACTTCTTGATCCTTGCAGTGATCATAGCAACTTGCCATCTGATATCAATTTCTTCCAAAGCATCTTCTTCAATCTGCAACAAATCTTCTTCATAGGTAACAGGTAGAGTGGCTTGTTGAGCAAAGAATGAGCATACAACTTCATCACAGTTGACTGTTGGTGAAGCTGATTGAGTGGGAAAATCTCTACTAGGTGTAGAAAGCACAGTTGTTTCACCAACAGTACTTTGTGAATGATAAGCAGTACTTTTGGTAGAAGGACTGCTTGTTTTGGTAGATGACACAAAAGCAATGTTGTGTGAGAGTGAACTAGTTTTCCCAGTTGTTTCTTGCTCATATACCTTTAAAGTATTGTAGAGATCATCAAAGTCCATGGTAGACAAGCTGGGTTGACCTCTGATCATGGTAGCAATAACATGCCAGGCAGATGGCAAACTTCTTAGAAACTTCAAGTTTGCATCTTCAGAAGATACTGAGACATTATGAATTTCTAGCATGCTTAGAAGATTTTGAAATCTTTCATAAGCAGAGTCAAGGCCTTCTCTTTCTCCAACAGCAAAGGTTTCAAACTGCTGCTTCAACAAACTGGTATGCATCTTCTTGGAAGCTTCATTGCCTCCAAATCTGGTCTTGATAGCAGCCCACAACTGTTTTGCATCCTGAGCATTGTGAAACTTAAGTAGATGACTGTCAGGTATGGCAGACAGCAGTATGTTGAGAACCTTGTCTTAAGCCTTCTTGACAGCAGCTGGTAGAGTAGGTTTAGGTGGTTTAGGTTGGCCTTCAACATGTACAGGTTCTTCTAATACTTGGTTGCCATTGACAATGATATCCCAGAGAGAGGAATCAGTCATAGCAATGTACTGCCTCATCTTCATGCTCCATAGATCATACTCTCCCTTCTTGACAATAGGAATGCGAACTGTGGTGATGGAAGTCATCTGAGGGGATTCGGATGTTGACATCTTTGTTGAGTTTATTTAGTTTAAGGTATAGGGTTTCTTCTTAATCAGAGTTTCCACACAAGCTTTGATACCACTTGTTGGATTGATATACTCTGACCAAACTATTATATAGCTTGTTAAGGGTTTAGTAGCCTTGGATAAATTCTAATCTACTCACAATGAAACACTGAATTACTCTATTAAGTATGCGGAATTACTTAACAAAGCTAAGAAGAATTAACCAAACTTTGATTATATTAACACCTTAAATCTGCTTATAGAATGCAGACTATTACATCTCTAACTTATCTCTAAATCGTATTCGTAAAACTCTTATCTCTAATGCCAACCTAGGGATCCTTTTATAGGCACAAGGAAAACCCTAGTCGGTTTACATAACTTGAACGACAAGTATACAATCTCTAACTATAGAATATTCTAGATTACATAATATTCTAATTCTAATAATATATTCAGTCTTTATCTTAAATCAGTACTTTTGACTTATCAACGAGCAGTACTTTGATCAATAGTAGTACTTTGACTTTAGCAGTATTCTGAAGAGCAGCACTTTGATATCTAGCAGTACTTTGATCTTTTATACCCCAACATAATGGGTCCAGGAGTCCAAAGATTAGATGCGGGTCCTGAACTAAAGTATTCAGGAACCGTTTGCTCGGTCAGCTCATCGAACGTGACATGGATGGTTTCCATGATTTGTCGGGTCCTTTTGTTGTAGATTCGATAACCCTTCTTGTTTGGTGCGTAGCCTACAAATATTCCAATATCAGCTTTTGCCTTGAACTTTCCCAAATCTTCGCTATCGTTGGTTGGGTAACATAATGCACCAAAGACTCGAAGGAAGGAGAGGTCGGGTTTTCTTTCATGCACCAGCTCATAAGGAGTTTTGCAGTGAAGAGGATGTATTAGTGATCTGTTCTGAGTGTAACAAGCAGTTGCAATTGCCTCTCCCCAGAGAAACATAGGAGCTTAGGGGAAGATCAGCATAGTCGTGCTGCGTCTACCAGTGTTCGATTACGTCTTTCAACAACTCCATTCTGCTGAGGTGTTCGAGGTATACTCCTTTGATGACTAATTCCCAGACCTTCATAAAACTGAGTAAGTTGCTGATTGACAAACTCCGTTCCATTATCTGTGCGAACGAATCTGACAGTTTTATTGAGACCAACTTGCAGCTGCTTGATAAGTTTGATGATGATTTCAGGTGTTTCGTCCTTGGATCTGAGAAATTTGACTCATGTGAAATGAGAGTAGTCATCAACGATCACTAACACATATCTCTTTCCAAATATGTTTTGCACTCTCATGGGACCACAAAGGTCCATGTGAAGGGTATGAAGAACTTCCATAATGATGTTGATAGTTTTGGGTTTGTGAGTATGCTTCTTGCTTTTACCAAGTTGATAAGCGGAGCACAGATGATCTTTTTCATACTTCAGCCTGGGCATGCCTCGAACAAGATCTTTACGAGTAAGTTCATTGATGGTACCGAAGTTCAAGTGATTCAAACGACGATGCCACAACCATGATTTGTTCTTGGAAGCTTTCGATAGTAGACAGATTGGAGAGGATTGTATCATATCTTTAATGGATATAGTGTAGAGGTTTGAGCCGCGTCTGCCTTTCAGGAGATCCACACCATCCAATCTTCTAACATAACAAGTGTGTTTTCTGAAGGAAACTTCAAGATCTGAATCACAAAATTGACCAACGGAGAACAAATTATGCCCAAGCCCTTCTACATAATATACTCTTGAAATCACGCTGTTGCCAACCACATAATCTCCATAACCCATTATTGCACCAAAATGATCGTTCCCGAATCTAACTGTCCCGATAAACTTTTTCACGAAATTTCTGAGCCGCGAGCGATCTCCCGTCATATGTTTTGAGCAGCCTGAGTCCAAATACCACAGGGCGATTTGTACGACCTGCATTTGAAACCAGACAGATATGGATAACGGAAAAACTTGGATCCCCAACCATAAGTGGGGTCCGATTGGTTAGCACAGACATTGTTAATTGCAACAGAAGAGGAGGAATTACTAGCATCCTTAGTCATAACATGACATGCTGGGGGACTAGACTTATGGTTAGCGCATTGGGTACCTATAGGAAAAGTTCTACCAGTCTTCTTCCAAACCCTAATGTTGTAGGCCTTAGGATTAAACTGCTTAGCAAAGGGGCGTTGACATCCTATTGATACAATTCTTCCAGTGGTTCTCCAATGATAGCCAACATTAGTAAACTTCCTTCCTGTTGCTTTCCAAACATGTTTTTCACGATTATAATAGACAGCATGACAACCAGGGGATACTTTAGAAGCATTCAAACATGTTTTAGCACACACATCATGATTACCAGAATTTAAAGAGTTATTACAGATCTTACAAATGGTTTTAGAATTCGAATTAATTACAGTACGCCTAGAGCTAATACTAGAATCAACATGATTCACAACATTCAGATCAGTCTTATTGTTCCTAATGTGGTCTTCTACTCTCTTTCCTTGAGCACTTTTAGCTGGCAAAGTCCTATCATTCTTTGTATTGCAACTAGGCTTTGACCCGCTAGCATTAGTGACAACTTTTACTCCTGTAGAATTAATGATGGGAACATTAGAACGAGAAACTGTTGTTTGATTTCTGGTATAAGATATGTTATGTTCTGGTGATGTTATGGGCACTTTAAAAGTTACTCGCTTGTTCTTAACCTTAGATGAAAACTCATCAGTCTTATCACGCATGCAAACAACTTTAGGACATGTACCAATGGCATAATCTAAGAGCTCATATGATCTATTGGTGAGATAATACACATCACGGATGCCAATGTCCGTAGGTCTCACCATTCTAACTTCTTCAATAGTCTCACAAAGGATATCTAGGCAATCCTTAAGATACCTAAGGTACTCACTATGAACAAACGCATTATTCCTAAGGGGAAGAGGAATATTAATGGCATCAACATCAGTTCTTTTTGTTTTAGCAACCTTGGTGAGACTGCAATCACATGCAGTGACTGGCATTTTCCCTTTCACCTGAGTCTTTAGATTCTCATTCTCTTTAAGCAAAGAAGTTATCTTTTCATTGTCTTTATCACGTGTGATCTTAATCGAATCATATAACTCTTTGTAATGTTGTTTGATCTTAGAGTTTTCAGCTTGGAAACAATCATTTTCATATTTCAAATTGTTAATGACTTTTTGAAGTTGAAGAATTTGAGAATCTAAACACGGAGGTTTCAGGATATCAATCACATCACATATATTATCAATCACATCACATTTATTCTCAATCACATCACATTTATCCGTCTTTAATTGTGCAATTTGAAGCTTCAGTTTCTGAATCATGTTAGTGTGAGCTTGAATTCTTTCATCCCGTTTGGTTAATTCAAAATATGCATCAAATTCAGGAGCATCCGAAGATGTCTTGGCATTTGAGTTTCTAATTCTTTCTTCTAGATGTTGGTATCTTAATTGCAAGTTAAGATTATCAACCTCTAGTTTTGAAAAATGCTTGACCATGTTATCATGATCATCTTTTTGAATTTTTTCATGCAATTTTAAATTCTCCCCCTCAAGCTCAACAACACGATTCTGGAAAACTTTTAATGTAACAGACATTTCATGAAATTGGGAAGCAGTTAAAGAAGAATCTGTAGCAGTATAAAACACATCTTGAGCAATGCACATAGTAATTAAATTATCATTCATGATGAGAGCATTCTTCCTTGCAATTTCACTATGTTGAAGATCTATTACAGTTTGTTTTCCTTTACATTCCTGGTTTTTAAACACCTCTTTCATTTCATTGATCTCTGATTTAAGTGACGTTTCCATGAATTCAAAGTGGTTTTTGATTTGTTTGAAAAACGGAATGACTTCTGTGAGATAGCATTCTTTTGTAACTTCAAAACCCCTTTCACCCTCAGTAATTCCCGTTGGAGTAATCCTCTTTTTACATGTTTTATCAAAATCCGCAAACATTTGATACAAAACATACATGCTAATAAGAGTTTTACATTGAGTGGGAAGAGCTATCTTAACTAGGTTCATAAGTGTATTGGGAGGATACACTGTTGGGGTAGCAAACTTAAGGGGAGTGGTAGCCATAAGAAGTTCAGCTTTCATTTTTTCAACATCTAAGGCCCAAAAAATCTGTTCAGGGGTTAACCTAGTTTGGGGAACAAAGACAGTCAATCGGTTCTGTTCATAATAGTTATGGGGCTTGACATTAACATGCTTTTCAATGCTCATGGGATCCTTCATCTTATTCTCAAGTCTTTTCCTATTTTCTGTTTTAATTTCATCAATCTCTTCTGAATTACGCTCATCAGGGGGATCATGATTGGGTTTAAGCATCACATTAAAGTCATATAAGGCAGGTTGAGAGGCACTAACGCTCTTAAGAAAATTGGTTTTAGGCACACCTGTATCCTTATCACTATGTTTATCACGAAGCTTAATGTGCTTTTGTATCATTTGAGCAGTTTGAATGGTTTGGCCTTGTGTGTACAATTTGTTTTCAAGCTTGTTCTTTAAGGCCTTTAAATTGGAAAAATCGTTAAGGAGTTTGGCTTCCTTACTCTGAAAATCTAGTTTTAGTGTGGTGATACTATTTTAAATCTCCTGTTTTTGTTTAACAGTTTGATCGATTTGATTTTGCAAAGATTTTATTTCCACTCTTAACTTTTCTTCCTTTAAATTCCTTTCGGTAATATATGTACACATTTGCCAATCCATTTTCTGTTCACGTTTGGTTAACTCAAATTTTGCACGTTGTTGATACATGTTCACCTGATCTTTAAGAATATTAATCCTAGTGCTCAGTGTATCATCAGGTATAGCAGCAGTATATTCATCATATTCACATGTATCATTATTAACAGAGGAGTATTACTTGGTAAAGCAGTCTCGACACTTTGTTTCAAATATTGCTCATATGGGACAACATTGCTATTACCCATATCAGCAGGATCTGAATCAATAATGTTGGTGTGTTTTACTTCGTTATGAGTCCTTTGGTTGTGCATCACATCATCAACATGTGCATCGACAGATGCTCTACTGGGTCCATCAGACTCTTTATTGTAATCCATATGTTGTTGTTTTGAGGGAACATTAATGTTTTTTAAATCAACATCATCTGGTGTGACAATACTAGTTTGATGTACCTCATTGAGCATTGTTGGAATAGCACTTGTTTCATATGTGTCATATAATTTGAGTACCTCAGAAATGATGGATGATTTTGAAGGTCCTGATTGATTTGCCGATGTGACTGCAGATGTAAGCTTGGCCATAAAGATGGTTTGTGCAGTAGGTTCATCATCAACATCAGAATCAAATGCATCACAATCTTCAGCCTGGAAGATGTTCGGGTCATTTAAAGCAAGATCCTGGACTGGTTGATCATCCACATCAGCATCAAAGGAGTTTCCTTCATCACCAGCAAGAAAGAGCAGCTCTTCCTCATCCAATTTAACTCCATTTTCTTGTGCTTGCATCAACAGCATCTTATCTTTGAAGTAGTCGGAGTTCTGAGGACGTTTTGATTCAGTGCAGTTTATTGCAATATGACCTAGCCCACCACAGTTGTAGCACTTGATTTGCCTTCCTTGTTCCTTGATTGCCATTTCCCATTCTGTTCTGAATATTTCCTCGGACATTTTGTCTTCCCTGAACCACAACACGCCCATCTTCCACAACAGCAAGATTACGTGGATTAGATGAGGTTCTGAGTTGATTGTTGGTTTGAGGAAGAGTGCTTCTGATGTGTTGAACCAGCAGTGAGACTTGGTTGGAGAGATTATCAATTCTCTTGTCCATATAAGCATTCCTAGATTCTTGTGGATTAGTCTTGACACTTGCTGATTGCGTGGGAGGTTGACCAAGAGAAGACTGATTCTGTGTTGCTTGAGCCGAGGTTGGGTGATTGACTAAGTCAGCTGTGAATTGTTGAAGTCCATGAGCACTGGAAATTAGAGCAAGAGGGTCATTAGAGGGGTGAAACTTCTCTCTTAGCTGACGATCATACATAGCATGTTTCTCATGTTGTTGGAGATAAGCATAGAGCTGTTCATAATTGGTGTTTCTGAGTCCTTTGTTAAGCTTCACAGCTGTGGCAAACTGATCCCATTCTGGAGACATGTTGTTGACAAACTTTGAGTTGAGTTGGATGTTGGGCATTGTCATTCTTATCATTCTCATGTCATTCACAAGCTTGTGGAATCTGACATAGTAATCATTGATGCTTTCACCAGGTTTCATCTTAAAGTGTTCGAATTCATCGTACAATTGAGACTCACGATCTTCCTTTGTTAGTTCTGAACCAGCAAGAAACATTTTGACATTGTCCCAAACAGCTTTGGCCTCAGTGCTGAAGTTAATCAGTATGTAGATGTCCTTCGGTAGCCCTTGTACCACAATGTTTGAAGCACGAATGTCAGCATCATATCGTTTCTTTTCCGCTTCATTCAGAACATTGTACATACGAGGTCTGTCAATTCCAAAGGTGACTGTCCCATCATCACCAGTGGAGATAACATCTCTGGTAGTACCCATTTGGAACGGCCCTTAATCAATTGATCTCAGAATGTTCTCCCCATTTTCTTTGCCTTGACAATACAAGCGAATTCTTTGTGACCAAGACTCATAGTCCGTTCTTTCTAGCATTGGAGGTCGAGTGTCAGACCCAGCAGCTTGGATATCATCAATAGATGTTGCAGTAGTCATGATGACAAGGTCTTAGACGGGATTTTACAACACACGTAACTTAAACCGAGAAATCGATTCTTTCCCGGGATTTTACTAAAGTCAACCAGGAAAACCGCTAAGATAAGTAAACCGCTGGTACAGTAACCGCTGACAAGTAAACGCTGAAAGAAAACCGCTGATGTAATAAACCGCTGACAAGTAACCGCTGAAAGACAACCGATGGAATAGTAACCGCTGATTATTAAACCGCTGACAATAGTAACC
>LBNU01014508.1:11531-22217 GCA_014162995.1 Artemisia annua
TTAAAAATATGAAAGTAGGGAAATGAGAAAATAAACCATGATATCAGCTTTTATTCTTTGATCCAATCGTCTATTTTTCGCAATCAACACCTGGATTAGTTATAAGACAAAAACAAACAAACAAAAAGCATTGCAATTTTATTCAAAGTAGTGGCACACCCCCACACCTAAGTTTGACCAAGTGGTAAAACTTTGGGGTGTAGACACTGAAAATTAAAACAGGAATATAAAAAAGAAACACACGGGTTGCCTCCTGAGAAGCACTTGTTTTATTAAAGAGTCCTCAGCCGGACTCAAATTTCGAATAGATTATGTTGGTGTAGTGTTAAGATTCCTTTTCGGAATGTACACCACATTTCCTATCACAATTCCTTCCCCTGATTCATCTATGTTTTCCAATGTAACTTTTTCCCATGCTCTAGGAAGAGTATCATAGATAAAACCATCTTTGTGTGCTCAAGGAACTATTTCCTTGTGCGGAGCCATGAATGTGATAGCTTCATATTCGGATTCGGATGGAATTTCTTCATTAGAAATTACGTTTAATTGCTCTTTGTCATAATAGAGTTTTATTCGGTGACCATTCACAAAGAAACTTCTATCATGTTTGTCATAAATTTCGACAAAACCCGATGGAAATCCATGTTTCACTACATATGGTCCGAAACATTTTGGCTTGAGTTTCGGAGCTTTAAACTTGTATTTCATATTGAAGAGCAGAACTTTATCTCCAGCTTTGAATTGTTTTCGAATTCTAAGCTTTCAATCGTGGTAAGCTTTGGTTCTTGCTTTGTATAGCTTGGAGTTTTCATAAGCGTGAAGTCTTAACTCATCGAGTTCATGCAATTGCAAAAATCTATTTTCTCCAGCTATTTTTAGATCAGGATTACAGCTTCTTAGTGCCTAGTAAGCACGGTGTTCGATTTCGAACGGCAAATGACATGTTTTCCCCTACAAAAGTCTCTATGGTGTTGTGCCAATTGGTGTCTTATAAGCAGTACGAAATGCCCATAGAGCGTCGTCTAATTTTCTTGACCAAACGGCAGGTGATGCGTGGTTTTGCGACCTTACAACAGGTTTTACCTCTCGAGGGATCTCAAGAGGCTTACAACCCCACTAGGCAGTGTACCTGACCGATGTAGTATAGGATAGTGGTAAGTACGGGGGATTGATCGTTCTCTCACATGGAATAGTGTTCGTTAGGATAGAAGAACTACGCTAATAGGTCTAAGGGTGAAGGAAGATTCTTTTTGTATTTTTATATTTTATGGAAAGCAAGTTAAAATCTCGGTTTTAAAGGAGTGGGCGGAATTAGTTGCTAGTCAACTAACCCAAAATTACTACAATTGCAAATGAAAAATAAAATAACTAAAAATATTGTGGTTGTGAAAACTTATATGGAGACAAATGTGTTTACTTAGACTTCATTGACTCCCTAACTATCTCTTTACCGTTAATTGGTATGTATATAATGTGTGGGATGAAGGGTGATCCAATTCTATGAGCTCTTTATCTCCTCCTACGCTATGCATCATAACCATAGGGGATTTAAACAGTGGCTTCATGCGTTATAATACTTACCTTTAATAGCCTAGTAGCCTTGGCTACATGTTTCCCAAGACGTTTCAAGCAGGTTACCATATAAGGAGGTTAGCCAGTTTTTTGGAGCCAACATCGAGGAACAATCATCCCAAACAAATAACAACACACCAATTCAACCAATAATTAATAGTTAGGTTTCATTAGATCTAAGCAAACACAAGAAGAATTTAGCCTAGCATGTTAATTGAAAGACAAGCAAAAGAGATAATTAACCAACACATAGACATATTGATTAAATTAAAGTGAGGACTTATCTTTAATTGAACATGAGGGTTCCAAGGGTTGGAAAACCCTTAAAATTACAGGAAATTCGTCTTTAGGGTTTTGTACCAAAAGTTCCAAGCTAATGAAGGAAAAATAGAAAAGTATATATAGAAAATACACTCTGACGGCGTCAGGTTATAGAGTCTGACACCATCAGCTCGCCGCCACTAGGGTTCTCGGATGACCTAGATCCACTTCTGACGCCATCACCCTCTATATCCTTCTGGGCCGTCACTCTTTAGCTTATAACCTGACGGCCTACACCTTGTAACACCTGACGGCGTCAGGTGTAAAAGTTCCAAAATCTTTCTGGCCCGTCAAGTGTAAAGTAGTTTCACTCCTTTGTCAACGTTTGCTGACGGCGTCACCTTGTGACTCTGACGCCGTCAGGTAGAGATTCCAGCTTCTTTTTAGACTTTGTCGTTTTCTTCACTTTTTTGCTCCAAAAACGTCCAAATATGCATGTTTTCCAGAATTCCTCTCAAAAGTACCTAAAATGACAAAAGGAACGATTTAGGGCATTATTTGATCACATTTACTCGAATTAAGGCTTAAATGACCCCTTAAAAGCGTAACACTTTTCGTCTCATCAAATACCCTTACACTTGAGATTTGCTTGTCCTCAAGCAAATGAGCTTTTATTCCAATCAAAATATGTGTTAGGGGTCATTTAACACAAATATAAAAGTAATTATAACAAATAGTCATTCGACCCTAATCATAACAATCACGGAAATCATACACTAGCACCTCACAAATTGTGTTTGGATTCTCTCATCTCTCAAATGTCATAGAATTATATCTCATAAATGAAAACGGAAAATATCACTCACTACCTGTCATAGCAAATAGATTGCCATAGGCTTGGGAGAGGATCAATTACTCCTCCACTAGGCGTAAGCACCTAAGATAAACTATCAAAGAGGGCTTTCCAAAGGGTTGTAACGTAAGGTGTAGGGATATGATAAACACGGTTTGGTTGAAATAAAGGGTATTTTAATGGTGGCGAGTTAATTATCATGATCAAATACATGCACTATACATCGTTGCTTTAGCCAAGACTTGACTCAATCTAAAGCTAAAAATGAAATAACAAAAACTAAAAAGAAACATGAAAGGAAACGGGATGGTAGTCCGTATGTTTTTTCTACTTCTCTTTTTCACATTTTTTGTATTTTTCTTGATTTTTCAATTTTTTTTTCATACACTCTTGCCCTACCATCCAAAATAATACATCATAGGGGGTTGCATTCCCGTTACACTTGAATTTTAACATAACTTTACAATTACTATTCTAATGACTCGAATTAAGATAATTGAAAAACTTGGAGTACTTTTAAAATGTTTAGNTTAGTTTATAATTAATTAAATATGCTTGAGAAATATTTATAACTTTATATTTGTGAAGGAATATTATATTATAAATATACCTTATTATTTATAATAAAATTAGATATTAAGTCCTTATAATATATATATACTTGTATTTTAGAAAAGTATATATAAAAGTAAGTATTTTGTGAAATACTCTAAGTGTTATAATTTTTAGAAATTTGGGCATGACCCGTTCGTTTGTTAAACGTTTCCATTTTCTCAAGTGTTGCAATATCTCAAATAATTTACTAGTCTCTTGTACGTAAAATTTAGTACGTAATAACTATATTATTCGTTATATATATAGTTATCGTTTTAATCCGTTCTACGTTATAAAAATAATCTCCGTATGTCCAAATATATGTAAAAACTCATTTTCATCATCCGAAATATTTATTGGGCTTAAATTTCACTAGTGGGCCCGTTAACCCAATATTAGCCCAAAACTATATAATACGGTTTTGGTTACGTTTAATATATCGTTATATATCGAAATTAATTTCTACACGTCCGATAATAATTTTTGGTCAAAAACTCAAAGTTGGAAAATTGCTGATGCGTGGTTTTGTGACCTTACAATAGGTTTTACCTCTCGAGGGATCTCAAGAGGCTTACAACCCCACCAGGCAGTGTACCTGACCGATGTAGTATAGGATAGTGGTAAGTACGGGGGATTGATCGTTCTCTCACAGGGAATAGTGTTTGTTAGGACAGAAAAACTACTCTAATAGGTCTAAGGGTGAAAGAAGATTCTTTTTGTATTTTTTATATTTTTTAGGAAAGCAAGTAAAATCTCGGTTTTGAAGGAGTGGGCGGAATTAGTTGCTAGTCAACTAACCCAAGATTACTACTATTGCAAATAAAATAAAATATCTAAACTATTGTGGTAGTGAAAACAATATGGAGAGAAGTTGTGTTTACTTAGACTTCATTACTCCCTAACTATCTTTTACCGGTTAATTGATATGTATGTTACTTGTGTGGATGAAGGGTGTATTCCTAATAACTCATGGAGTGGCATACATATCTCTCTAATTCTATGAGCTCTTATCTCCTTCTATGCCATGCACGGCACAACCATAGGGATTGTAAACAGTGGCTCATGCGTTAAATACTACCTTAATAGCCTAGTATGCATTGGCTACATGTTTCCCAAGACGTTCAAGCACGTTACCATAAAGGAGGTTGGCCAGTTTTCTTGAGCCTAACATTGATGGAACAATCATCCCAACAAACAACAACACATCAATTAACCAATAATTAATAGTTAGGTTTCATTAGATCTAAGCAAACACAAGAAGAATTTAGCCAAGCATGTTAATTAAAAGACAAGTAAAAGAGATAATCAGCCAACACATAGACATATTGATTGAATTGAAGTGAAGACTTATCTTTAATTAAGCATGAGGGTTCCAAGGGTTGGAAACCCTAAAAAGTACAGAAAATTCGTCTAGGGTTTGGTGCCAAAAGTACTCCACAAAGTTCCACACTAATGAATGAAAAATAGAAAACTATATATAGACATTTAAACTCTAACGGCGTCAGGTTATAGGGTCTGACGCCGTCAGCCCGCCGCCATAAGGTTTCTCGGATGGCCTAGATCCATTTCTGACGCCGTCACCCTTTAATTTCTTCTGGGCCGTCACTCTTTAAAATATAACCTGACGGCCTACCACCAATAACACTTGACGGCGTCAGGTGTAAAGTTCCAAAATCTTTCTGGCCCGTCATTTGTAAATTGATTTCCACTCCTTTGTCAATGTTTGTTGACGGCGTCACGTTGTGACTCTGACGCCGTCAGGTAGTAATTCCAGCTTCTTTTGAGACTTTGTCGTTTTCTTCACTTTAATGCTCCAAAAACGTCCAAATATGCATGTTTTCCAGAATTCTTCTCAAAAGTACCTAAAATGACAAAAGGAACGATTTAGGGCAATATTTGATCACATTTATACGAATTAAGGCTTAAATGACCCCTTAAAAGCGTAACACTTTTCGTCTCATCAAATACCCTTACAATTGGGATTTGCTTGTCCTCAAGCAAATGAGCTTTTATTCCAATCAAAATATGAGTTAGGGGTCATTTAACACAAATATAAAAGTAATTACAACAAATAGTTATTAGACCCTAATCATAACAAGCACGGAAATCATACACTAGCACCTCACAAATAGTGTTTGGATTCTCTCATCTCTCAAATTCATAGAAGTATATCTCATAAATGAAAACGGAAAATAACACTCACTACCTGTCATAGCAAATAGATTACCATAGGCTTGGGAGAGGATCAATTACTCCTCCACTAGGCGTAAGCACCTAAGATAAACTATCAAAGAGAGCTTTCCAAAGGGTTGTAACGTAAGGTGTAGGGATATGATAAACACGGTTTGGTTGGAATAAAGGGTATTTTAATGGTAGCAAGTTAATTATCATGATCAAATACATGCACTCAACATCGTTGCTTAAGTTAAGACTCGAATCAATCTTAAACTAAAAATGAAATAACAAAAAAACTAAAAAGAAACATAAAAGGAAACGTGATGGTAGTCCGTATGTTTTTCTACTTTCTTTTTCATATTTTTTTGTATTTTTCTTGATTTTTTGATTTTTTTTTTCATACACTCTTGCCCTACCATCCAAAACAATACATCATTGGGGAGTTGCATTCCCCTTACACTTGAATCCTTACATAACTTTACAATTACTATTCTAATGACTCGAATTAAGATAATTGAAAAACTTGGAGTACTTTTAAAATGTTTAGCACATATGGGGGTAATAATATTGTTCTTCCCCATTACTCCATTACACTAGTACTTTACCCATGAGTCCCAATCGTCCCAAAACAATATGTACAAGGATATGACTTAACTTAGCAACCATGTAATTGACTAGATAATTAATTAAGGGTTTAACAAATGTTTTCACAATAATGCACCAAGGGTGAGTGCATACAAGGAGGGCTAAGGCGATTTGGGTGTACATTTAAGTGGGGTGTAACAAATACTCACTTTGAGTAAGATGCTTAAAGATCGAAACGAAAAGATAGGCTCGGAGGGGCGTACTAGGGGTATCGTGTACCAAAAGTGGATACAACGCAAAGGGTATGGGAGAATTACTTGACCAATGAAGTCAATGTAATTATAACAAAAATACGGGTGTAAAACAATGGGTTAATCCTAATGCCTCTTATCATATAGTAGATCTTAACTACACGAATGTAGTCTCACTTGTGGATTTGAGATGGTCCTAACGCAAGTTCTAGAATCTAAATGCTATCGGTACTCACATCATAGCACCAAAGATGGATGCTTTTCCTACCAATTCTAGGGCGAACCTCACATATTTGGGGTGGAAAATTTTTTAGTGGTACGGTTTTGTGCTAGTCATACAATTTCCTATCCATGAGACGCTCATTAAGACTAAGGTTTCACTTCTAAATGTTGAAAAAAAATTTAAATTGGCGCTAAAATTGCCCTAACAAATATTTCTCTTGGTTTTATTACAAATTTACTATCAAACAAAGCAAAACATCAAGCGTAGTTATATTCTCAACGGTGCCTTCATTTACCCCCCCTTACAATTAAACCGAACATTGTTCCCAATGTTCAAATAGAAGATGTAAAAGTAAATAAAATGAAAGAATGAAATCAAATACTCCCCTGAATCATTTGATGTGGATAGTGAAGTAACATGGTTAGATCTTCTTCCAAGAGAGATGAACGCTCAAAGCTTACCTTCTAAAATATAAATCATCTTCTTGTCCAAAATAACCTGTTAACCTGAAAAAGATAAAGGCCAACCTCGCATAAAGTCGGCGTTATAATCTATAATAGGATATAATGCTTGTGGAATGAATATTTTGCAGAATTCCTGGAGATTATAAGTTAAAGAATTGACAAAACTTTTTATGTTTCTGGAAGAATTGACAAAAATTGCAAAAAATTGTAGCCTGACGCCGTCAGGTGCTATGCCTGACGCCGTCAGAATGATCTGACAGAATTCTCATGTTAAGTTTCCGAAAAAATTCTGGAAAAACTAGAGCTTACTTCCTGGAATTCCTGCAAAAATTCATTATGACTCGATACAAGCATTTGACTCAAACTAATACTAATATGTATGTTAATTTACATTGTTATGATTCATGTTCATTCGTTCTTTATAAACCGATTTAGATTTCCCTTACACTTAGCTTTTGCAAAATACCTTTATATGTAGTTAAGACGAAGTTAAAAACAAAATAAAGCATTTTCACAATTTAGTTTGAAGCATGAATCAATAACAAGAAATATAACTTACATATGGAAACAAATAAAATCAAATAAACAAACAAACAAAACACACAAAGCATGGGTTGCCTCCCAAGAAGCGCTTTTCTTTATTAACGAGTCTTGTAGCTAGACTCATAGTCACCCTATCCGACATAGGTGAGTTCCGCATCGAGGACATCCTTAGGGTTGATTTTGGTTGGGAGTGTCCTATCGGTGCGCTTGGTGAAATATGACCTCTCAAAATTCTCTCCATCCGGATCATATAGATTTATCTTAATGTGCCACGATCCATCTCCTTCCTTAGGTGGCTTTTCCCAATTCCATTTATATTTATCGCCTTCGCTTTTCCATTTATTCATGGCTAAGTTGATTGGCAAAACTCCTAGGAAGTCGGTCATCTTTCTACAAACTAGGGGGTCTTCAAAGGGATCAAGTTCGGTGTCCCTAGCTAAAAGTTGTTCTACTGTTTGTGTTCGGTTTACAAATTCCTCTTCTAGGTAGAATGGGCGTTGGGGTCCTATAAAGTCTCCTCCTAACCATGGTCCGTATCTAGAGGTCTTCCTATCGGGGGGTTCCTCAATGGTGTCGTAGGCATGTTTCTTAACATCATAAACCGACCAAGTTTCTCCTTCTCCTACCGCTATCTTAGACTCCTTACAATCAATCATAGCACTAGCGGTGGCTAGAAATCCTCTTCCTATCAACAAGGGGCATGTGGGGTCACTAATCATATTGAGGACGTGGAAATCGGCTAGAATTGTCAACTTCCCTATGTGAACTACCATGTCCTATACTACTCCTACCGGGTATGCTACGCTTCCGTCCGCTAACCCTATTATTACCTTGGTTTCTTCTAGTTTTCCTAGTTTGAGGGTGGTGTAGAGAGGTAAGGGAAGTAAGTTAAGGCTAGACCCAAGATCGGCTAATGTGTCATAAGCTTCCGAATTACCGATCTTGCACGGTAGGACAAATAAGCCCGGATCATCTAACTTCTTAGGTAGTTTGTTTCGAACGAAGGCGGTCCCTTTTTCACCTAATTTGAGCTTCTTCTCATATTTTTCTAAGAGGGCGTTATAATAGGGGGCTCATTCTAACACTTCAATAACCGAACGTTCAAGGTGGAGTTCCTTGAATTCTTCATCAAGGTCTTGTGTGGGAGGTGGTTCAACTATGTTATCGACCGATTTGGTGTTGGATGCCTTATTCTCATGGTCTTTTTGAGAGATTTGGGTTTGTTTGAAACACCTGCTCATGGCGTTGACCGAATAGTATTGTGGGCAAGAACTAGGGGACGAAACCGAAGAAATGGAGTTAACATTTAGTTTTGGGTTCTTGACCGTGTCGCTCGGGAGGGCTCCCAACTCTCGGTGATTGAGAATCTTCAACAAGGAATCAATTTTATCGGACATCTTGCTTTGCTTTTGTTTGAACTCGGATTCAAACTCGGATATACGAGCTTCTTGAGATGCCATAAATTTCGACATCAATCCTTCAAAGTTGTTGGTACTACCATAGTTGTTGGAAGGATTGTTGTTGAAGGTACGGCTTGAGGAAGGACCGTTGGGTTGAAACCGATTAGGTGGGTTGGAAGAATTGTTTTGGGGCGCGTTTTGGTTTGACTTCCACCTAAGGTTAGGGTGATTCTTCCATGAGGGGTTGTATGAATCTCCGTAAGGGTTAGGCTCGGGTTTGAAAGTGTACCACTTGTCTCCCGCTCCGTCGGTACGCGTGGATGCGTAGTCCGCAAAAGCTTGTTCGGGGAGTTCCCTGCAATCATGAGTGTCGTGGGGACCACTACATAATTCGCACGAAGAAGTGATTTTGTTTACTTGGCTTGAAGGTTTAGGAGCTTCGTAGGATTTCATGAGAAACTTGACTTGGCCTCCAAAAGTTCTATGATCTACGGTCGAAGTGCTTGAATTATTCGAAGGCAAAGGTATTGCCTTGACCGTTTTAATTGAAAAAAAAAAATCACGGGGAATCATTCCATAACTTTCGTTGTCATATAAAGAGGCAAGATCTTCTAGAGATCCCATGATTGTGTTCCGCACTTAGATCACGTAGCTTGCACCGGGCCGCTGGTCAATGGTTGCCCCGTGTGGAGATTGATGTTGTGTCATAGAAAATTTGGACCTTGGAGCCAATAGGTTCTATGCCATGATGAGGGGGACTTTTTGGAGTAAGTCCTTGAATCGAGCCCATGCGCGTCGTAAGAGTTGCAAAAAAAAAAAAAAAAAAAAAAAATTTGCGTTGTTGGGAACGCCAAAGGATATCATTCCTGTAGCTTGGTAGTTCCCCGGTGGGAAAATTGAGCAAGAAAACGAGTTGTGAGATCGCGCCAAGTAAGGTGATGGATCCGCGGGAAGTCCGCTCCAAGCCATTGACTAAGCTTGGTCCCGTAGAGAGAATTGGAAAGAGAAACGCAATTCGGGTCGCTCTCGAGTGGCAACATCCAAGGTCATGGAACATGAATTTTGAGGGAAATCCTTGAGATGTTGGTTTGGACTTCGGAACGAAGTCCATGGAAGCGCATCCGCTTGTTTGCACCAATCCAAGATGGTGTCGATCGCAAGGGAGTGAAGCATTGCCCCCTTGAGTTGAGCTCAATGGTGTGTGATAGCTAAGGTGGCTAGGTTCGGTGAATACTCTTTCCTAAGGTACGGGTCTAGGAGGTTGTTTGGTTGTGGTGGGTGGTTTGGTTGAGGTAGGTTTTTGGGATCGAGGACCGTTACCAACCTTCCCCATGAATGGGAATGGTAAGGGTTTAGAGAACAAAAACACGAAGAAGTAAGATAGATCTAAGAAATCCTGAGAAAAATAAAATAAATCTCACTAGAAAGGATCTAGTGAGTAGACTGTAATAAAATAAAAATTCTACTAAACAATAACAATTCCCCCGGCATGCGGCGCCCAAAAAACTTGATTGCGTTGTTTGCCGACATTACAACAAGGTTTTAACCTCTCCGAGGATCTCAAGAGGCTACATACCCCACCCAGGTCAGTGTACCTGACCGATGTAAGTATAGGTGTAACACCCAAACACCGACAAGGGGTAAGAAAATGCTACATTATGGTGACAAATCAGATAAACCAGAATATAAATGCAACGGAAGCTTAATATAAATAACTCAAATTGGAAGTAAGTCAAACAATGACTTAAAACAAATACATAAGTCC
>LBNU01014509.1:1069-22126 GCA_014162995.1 Artemisia annua
AGAGAGAGAGAGAGAGAGAGAGAGAGAGAGGGAGAGAGGGCTGTAAACGAACTAAACGTTCATTGAACATTTCATGAACCGTTCGGTAAAAAGTTCGTTTATTTATTAAATGAACGAACATGAACAAAAGTCACGTCCGTTTATTTATGTTCGTGAACGTCCGATTATGCGTTCGTTAACGTTCGTTTATGTTCATTTATTTATTCATGTTTGTATATCGTATAATTTTACAATTAGTTTGTTTAAACAAAATAACACTTATAAAACAATATTAGATGCATAATTTAATAAAGTTTATATTTGTTGTCTATGTTCATCTATTTTCGATCGTTTATGTCCGTTTGACGTTCGTTTATTGTCTTAATGAACGAACATAAACGAACATGAACAACTCATTTTCTTAATAAACGAACATGAACAAGAAAATTCATCCGTTTAAGCGTTCGTGTTCGTTTATTTGTCCGGTTAAAATTAAATGAACGAATATGAACAAGGCTTCGTTCGTGTTCGTCCGGTTCGTTTACAGCCCTATATATATATATATATATATATATATATATATATATATATATATATATATATATATATATATATATATATATATATATTCAGTTTTTGGTTCGGTTTTCGGTTCAGATAGTCAAAACCATATCCAAACCGAAAATCGAACTTTTAGTTCGGTTCGGTTTTGACAAATTCGGTTCGGTTATAAGTTCGGTTCGGGTTTTTTTTAGTTCGGTTCGGTTCGGTTTTCGGTTTATTTGGTTTATCATGAACACCCCTAACCTGACTACCAAGAAGCTAAAGAAAAAAATTACATAGAAATTGTACCATCTTTAATCGGGTCATCAATCCAATCAATCCAAATGGGTTTAATTTTCTTATTCCTATTTTGGAGTTTAACATTAGCCATATGTTATCGAATAAGAAACGAAAGTAAAGAAAATGGAGTGAAACAAAAGAGATTATGTTCTCAAGTATTACTTAAGGAGTAAAAGGGAAAGGAAAAAGACTACAAAAGAAAGGTGATTTTTGTCTTAAGTAAAATGTTTCCTCACATAATTACCTGTAAATGTTTACTTTCCACTTTTGTTATTTTTCCTTACTAAAGAAACTTTCTTTAGTACTAAGCGTAAGTGAATACTCTTTTTTGTTTGAAAAAATGCATTTCCTTTAGCAGATTTCTGGCTTCAGAGTACAAATAAAGTTATTACATCCTATGTCACCAAATTTATATCATCAAAACAAGTTACACGCGCGATAAATTACATATGACACATAACCTTTCATATTGACAATTGTAAAGAAGTGACATACTGATCTAAGAGCACTTGGTGTCAATGTCAAGACAAAATTACTCATTTGAGTCCCACGGAATGGCACGTTATCATGACAAACCTCTCTTTACAACCTCTTATTACTTTAATAACCATGAACTTGTATATGTGTATGTAAACAATATTTGTTATCATACTACGCAAAGCTCGTATGATAATCGATGAATACTACTTAATGTTACGCTATAAAACACGTAGGAAAATAAGCTTATTAGCACATCGTGTATGCATCATATCGATAATTTTATTTTTATAATATATTTAATTTTTCACAGTATTTTGAGTAACACCACATTTTAATACTTTTAGAGGAAAATAAATTTATAAAGAACTTGTAGGATAATATTTATTTTGATGTTATATTTTATTATCGTAACTATTTTTTATAACATATATTAAACGCAAATATATATTGAGGTACAAAGTATTTCATGTGGCAACCGCATATGAATAAACTTGACAACTTGTGATGGAATTATGTCAATACATGCAATTCTATTTAATTAACTAAAAGACAAAATAAAACTACAAGGCTGTCCCGAAAATAAATAAACATAAAATAGTTACTTATGGGAGTTCATAGACAAACAATCCAAAGGAGATTATGTTCCCATGGTTTCCTTTGATATGATTCAGATCCAATTATCCCGTTTTTGGCATTAATTAACCATGTGGGTTAAGAGTGGACTAAATTCTTTTAATTGATCAATGGCCATGATTTAATCAAATCATTGATTAGTCTTCTAAGATTCATTTTCACATGCACAATGCATTTCTAATTTCAGTTTCCATAGAATACGATAATACTCGTAGTTGATAAAAGAAAAAAATCACATATAAGAGATAAAGAATTTGCTAACCAGTAACCACCGAGCATTTTATAACGTCTAAATATATATGAAGTTTAAATGTATCAAATTAAAAATCATATTTAATTACGATAAATTATAAGTTTAATTAAGACAAAAATAAACCGTTGGTCCCTAAACTTGTTGAAAAACATCATTTGGGGTCGGACCATGACATCGTCGTCATGGGGAGACCAAAGTGCAAGGTTTTTGTATCAAACTAGTCTTTTGACCCGTTTTTCGTCGGTCAAGCACTGTGTACCGTTATATTGTTGGGGGCATAATAGACAATTCACATTTTACCTTACACATGGGTTAATTCTAACCCAACCCGTTACCCTTATATTGTTTCCCCCTCTCTCTTCAATTTGATAAAACCCTAATTAACAGCAACCCACCCTATCTTCGCCTAACACGCATACCCCCAAATCACTAAACAATGGCAAATATTGATAAGGGGAAGGCTTTGTACATTGGGTCGGATGTTAACTAAGAGAAGCGAGATGGAGGATACCAAGTTGCCAGAATTCGATGATTTGGAATTGAGGATCAAAAAACTTAAAGGTGTGTTTAAAGTGCTAAAGGAAAGGAAGGACAGGAAGGATATGGATGATAGGGAAAGTTGTGGCTCTTGCTAAGTGTATGAGGTGATAGTGTTTGGTTGGTGAATCAAGAAATTGTAATGGTTTTGAAGATGAAATTGATGAATAAAAATGTTAGTTTTCAATAATGGCATACTATGAATTTAAAATTTTTGGTTGTTATTGTTTCTGATAGTGTTTCGTTGTAAATTGCTAATTATGATTGACTAAGGGAAGTCACGAATCAAGATTTGCATTTTTGTGGTATTAGGTTAGTTTGACTTTTACAAGTCAATTGGGTAGGTTACAAATAATTGTAGAATTCAGATTATAATCTATCTTTCTGTCAAAACTTTTACAGATTTACTATTAGATGTCAAAGTATGTAAAGCAAAGGAAAAGTAGTCCTTACAAATTAAGGGACTAAGTTAGGTTTTTTTGGGTATGAACCCTTAAATAACAAAGGAAAAGCAGTCCTTACAAATTCAGAGACTAAACGTGAACCAAATAAATCCTAAATAGTCAAGTTTAGGAATATAAAAATGCGGAAAATTAAAGTACAAAAATGGCTAACTAAACAAATTCAAGGACCAACTGTGAAATAATAAATCATTACTTGGCAAGTTGACCATTGTCTTCCCTGATACGCAATAAATATTTTTCCCGCGACCCAATAAACCCACCTAATACGATCACAAAATATTAATACTCCCCTAATAACCCGGCCCGATTAACACAAACATAACCAAGTTAGACCTAAAATACAAAACAATGCTAAAGGTGGACATAAAGACTCAACCTCAATCGTATGTATACACAGCCAAACTACACTTCAACTCACAGCATGAAGGACAGAAGCATATTCGTGACATCCTTTAAGAATATCGAGGAAGAGGAAGGCGAGTTGTTATTCAGAATTCACATAATGGGTTATTTGCATATGGCCCACTCAGGTATGAAGGAGGATAACTTATTAATGTTTGTGCTTTTTGATAGGGATATATTTAGTGAAAGCCGTGATAATGTATTATCAAAGATTAAGGAACAAAAATAGGTGTTTTGCTTTTTTGTGACCCTAAACTATCCCTAGAAAATTGGTAGCAATCGATTAATAGGGATGATGATGTTCATAGGCTGTATGAGTTGGCTGAAACACATGAGTCAATTGATCTCTTTGTTGCTCATAAGCCCCAAAATTTAGCACTATTTTACTTGAAAAACATAGGTTTAGAGGTTGCGGGTTGGGTAGAGCAAGATGCTAATTTTCGAATGTCAAGTCCAACACTTTGTAGGACTCGACGTAAATGGTAGGGGATTGATAGGAACAAAATGCATGCGAGTGTTAGCAAAAAACAAACAGGGAAAGGCGGTTTTGTTATCAGAGATGGTGAAGGTGTTTTTCAAGCCAAATCAGACAAGAATAATGGAAAAGAAAAGTTGGTTGAGGATGAAGATGTTTTTATAATAAAAAAAGTCAAGGCCGATGTAGCAACTTATAAGTGAGGTTTTGATGCAATGGGGAAGGTTGTGATGGTTGAATGTGTAGGTCCTAGTGATGTTAAAAATAGGTCTGGTGGTGCTGGTTGTCTTGTGCCAAGTGTTGATAGGAAACCTTTTAGAAGTAGTGAAAAGATTACCAACTGCGTACTTGGCCTTGCTGCAACAAGACCATGTAAGGTGAGGTTTCAAAGTTTAATTGCATGGCATATTTTTTTTCATTTAAAACTGCAAGTATACCTTACCTAACTTGAATATTTGCTGTTTGTATACTTGCTTTTGCAGCCTTAGTAGCAGTATCAGTGGAAGGCTGTTTAGCAGTATGGTAGATCAATGGAAGGTGGTTCATCTTTTGTGTTTTAGGAATTATCAATACAAGGTTGAATTAGACAATGAATCAGTAGTGTTGGAAAAATATTAAGTGTTTTGGTCTTTGGCCTGTTTGTAATTTGAATGTTACGGAACATTTTAACTGTATATTATGGTAATTTGCAGGTTTTAGTAATTTTTGTTCTTTTGTAATATGTGATTGTGTTAGCCTATCATGTGATGTCTGGTATAATCAGCATACCGTGTTTGGCACTGTATTATACATATTCAGTGTTAACATTATAGTTATGCAGATCCAATGTCAATATTTGCATATAGAAATGGGTGTTTGTTTTTTGGTTGTTTTGCTGAATCACTGGGCAGCATTATGTTTGCAGATTCAAGAAGCCATAGAAGCTGATACAAAGGGGTGTTGTTTTTGCTGATATAAAGAGGTGTTGCAAGTTTGGTCCCAGTGGTTTTGAAGGGTAACGGGTATACAAATTTGGGTTGGGTTAGAATTAACCAATGTGTTAGGTAAAACGGGAATTGTCTATTATGCCCCTAACAATGTCACGGTATACATTGCTTGACCGACCAAAAATGGGTCAAGGGACTCATTTGATACAAAAACCTTGCACTTTGGATTCCCCATGATGACGATGTCATGGTCCGACCTCAGATGATGTTTTTCAACAAGTTTAGGGACCAGCGGTGTATTTTTGTCTTTAATTAATGTTTATTAAATGTAATTTTGTTGTAAAAAAAGGTTTTAGTGTATTTAGGGGGTGACAATCATGTCACACCATGATTCACCTTAATGCAAAATTAACCAATCATATGTTGCCAACACATTTCATAATTCACCATGCCTCACCTTCATTTTTTAGTGGCATTCATGATGCAAAAAAAAATCAAATTTATTTTTTTATTTTTCTTATTCATAAATATACTAAACAATTATATAAAAACATTAAATTTTATTAATAACTCAAAGAAAATTACAAAATGCTTAGGAAAAAAAATTATAAAAACACTATTCATCAAGGTATGGTAAGTCTTGAGCCGCTACGTGCTCTGTAAGATCATATCGGAGACGGTTATGGATATCTTCATCGAGCAACTCCTGTAGTACACTATCATCATAAACTGGCGCGACCGGCAGATCCATTATATGAACCGGTGATATTGCCATCCCATCGTCTTTTAAAATCGTATTGTTCAATATTATACAAGTATAAACGATTTTTCGAATCTTTTGGGCGGACATAGGCCGGAGAGGACGACTTAGAATAAACCATTTTCCCTTTAGACGACCAAAAACTCGTTCGACATCCTTTCTTGCAGACTCTTGTAGCTTCTTGAATTTCTTTTCTTTTGGGTCAGTGGGATACGAATATGCTTTAACAAATGTTGAATACCTGGATAGATTCCATCGGTAAGATAGTATCACCGTTTGTAAAGCCGTCCACCCAAACAAATGAACTGTTTGGTGCCGTTCCATTTCTCTCAGTAACATACAATAGAGACCGATTCAAAACATTGATATCGTTATTTGAACCGGGAGGACCAAAAAACAAATGCCAAATCCACAAATCATTTGAAGCCGTCGCCTCAAGCATAATAGTCAGGTATTGGTGATCACCTCTCTTATATTGGCCTCTCAAATACTTAAGACAATTTCGCCAAACGAAATGTGTACAATCAATGCTACCAAGCATTCTAGGAATGTGATGTTTTTCTTCATGTGCCTCGAATATGCGTGCAACGTCATGGGTTGTCGGCCTACGTAAGAACTCTCGCCCATATAACTTTATAATCGTATCACAAAATTTATCAAGACATTCACCTACAACATATTAAATAACACATAGATAATAACGAAATTAAAAAAAAAATGTTTAAAATAACGACTTAAAAAAATGAAAAGTAATAGATAACGAAATAATAATAAAAAAATAGTAACCTGACGTTCTTCGTGCCATGTTTAAGTAGTCATCAAATCTATCTGGAGGTTCACCCGTTGCGAGTTGCCGAATGGCCGACGTACATTTTTGTAACGCCGTAAAATTTTTTTTTCCCAACGCGTCATAACCCGCTTGAAACCATTCGATTTAAGCTTCAATTTCACTAACAATTCTTAAATACAAGGTTTTGCGCATACGAAAACGATCGCGAAACACATTTTCGTTAAACTTTGGTTCTTCAACAAAATAATCATTGTTTAGAGTTTCTAATGCTCTTTCACGAAAACGGGTGATATAACCACGTATTTCGTTAGAACTTGCCGTATCTTCAAGTGCCTCGTATGCGGCTAACAAAGTTTCAAACGTACTACCGGATAGCCATAGATCGGATGATTCGGTTGGATTAATTATTTCGTCCGAGGATGAAGAAGATGATGATGAAGCCATGGCTAGTAGTGTGTGATTAGATGGTAAATATTTTGTGATTTGATTGTGCTTATAAATTAACAAGATTAAGTATTAATTTAAAGGGATTTTTTTTTTGAAAATAGCNTTTTTTTTTTTTGAAAAAAGCCACAAACAGCTATAATAATTAATGGGCAACGTTCGAATTTTATGGGGAGTAGTCCATACCGATTCGGTATTGGATACCGAATTGCATGCCGAAATCTCCATGCCGAGAGAGTGGTTATGGTCGATGCCGAGCGGCATCCTTTGCCGAGGCTCGATGCCGAACCCGTTGCCAGTCCCCTTATTTACACATTAAAAGTTGCCTAGTGAACTCCTGTTAGTAAAATCCCAAGAGATAAAACTGTCTTTTGTCCATTGTCTTTAGCTCTACGTAGTTTTCTTTTAAATTCCAGCATTGTACTCCGTATCTATTAGAAATTCTGAATAATAATTTTGGCTCCTTCAATTTTGCCAAGTTGACAATCTTTAATGATAATTTTCTTTGATAAAATGTCTGACTACTAATATCTAATAAGTTTTCATTTTCTTTATTTACAAGCTAATTTCTGGAATCTAAAATTGTTTGATAATGCATTTGATATACTTTTAACAAGATAGTTTTAGGGTCCGTTTGGTTTATGGGTTATGTGAAAGCGATCAGGATTGATGGATAAAGTAATATTTGTTTAACGATTTGAAATTATAATGTTCATTAACCCCGCTAACTTAAACCCTACTAGGATTAGCGAAGATTTCATCTTTTTTTCTTGTGAGCTCCATTTAATCTTTCTACACATCTCTTTTTGTCTAATATTTTATAATATAACTTTAAATATAACATTATAAAATAATAATAACCACAACCATGTAGTATGTGGTTAAGTCTATTCATTCATGTAAAAATAACAATTAATTAACTCGCTATTTCTATATTTACACATATTTAATGTTTATAATTATAAAATATATCGTTAAACATAAAATGTTTAATGTTAATTAATTGTGATTTTTTTTAGTTAAAAAAACCTTATTTAGAACCTATAAATTTATGATTAGCAAAACCTTTCTTAATAGGTCTGTATTTTTCTCTTATTTTCTTTTCTAAACTTACGCCAAAGTCAAATCTTAAATAAAATCCATATCCAATTTCATCCCATTTACAAACCAAAAAGGATTTTAATATTTTCAGATTAAGATTATGTTTGGCGCAAAGCTTTTTGGAGCTTTTTGGGGCGATGAGCGAGAGCAATGAGCTTTTTAATTTTTAGTGTTCGTTTGACATGAGAGCTGTGAGCTTTGCTATTTTTTAGGAAAACTCATTTTTTCAATGCTTCTATATTAAGCTGTAAGCGATGAGCAATGAGCTGTGGCTACTGCTCACGGCTTATAGCTATAGCCTAACACCCACTCGAAAGAGTTTTGAGTTATCTAAACAAGGTGGGGACAAGGAGCACATGGCATCACTGGGTCTGGGGATCTCTTTCTCGATCTGTGTCTCTGTACTCTTCATGTACCTTTCTATACAAACATCTCATCATTTCTTGTGCTTCTTTCTTTTTTTAGTTTATTCTAAACCAATTTTACAACCAATATTACTCCGTATCATACTATTAAATGGTACTCTTTCCAATATTAAAATCCATTTTTTTTAAACTTTTTTTTAGCTTTAATTTTAATTAATTTTTTATGTTATATAATATTTGATGAAAATTATACTAATAAAAATACATTAAAAACTCAATATATTCACAGATTTGCATCAATTTATAATATAATTAAAATCGTTGAAAGAAAAAAAAAGGACTTTAAAAAGTCAAACTGGATGTTAATATGAGACGAAAGGAGTACTAGTTTTAAAACCGGCACACGCATGAAGTTTGAGCATATAGGTTTGAGCATATAGTATAATGGTTAATAATATTTTAATAACCGAACTTCGGGTAAATAGTATAACAGGCAACAATATTTTAACTTTGTTTTAAAATTAAACATTGAGACAACTCATAAATTTATGGTTTTATAATGTCTAAGATTTTAAAAAAGAAAATAGTTTTAAATCTTTTCTACTTAACTAGTTATAATGCCCGTGTACGTACGAGTTTAACATAAAGTTTTCAGTATGTATTAATACAGATTAATATTTTGTATACTTTTATTGCACAAAGGATTTGATTTTGTTTAACAGACATGATGCTAAATTGACATTGTCTAAATTTAACTATTAACATCATGTTCTAGACATCATGCATGTTTAGTAGCACGTAATGACCCTTGAAAAATATGTGTCGTTGCTATTGTATAATCTTGTGTAATTATTTCATCTCATAGTAACCCATGGGGGTCATGCTTTTATTTTGATATTTATATTCCTTAATTATACTTTTATTCGTATTTAATTTTTAAAAACCCGTGTACGTGCGAGTTAAACTTATACTGAGAAATAACATGAGTTGTTATTGAATGCGTATAGTTAACAAAAATACGTTCCAGATATAATCAAACAAAGAGGAATTTTCGTTTATGTGTAATCTCATGTATTCATTCACAGTAGCTCGTGCTTTCAGTTTGATATTTATAATTACGTGCATATACGTTAATATAATATATACTGATAATGCTATTTATAAATAACAGCAAAATATAGGTTGTTATTATTTTATAAAATATAAAGGATAGTGGTATAAAGTTTAGAGGGTTATTATTCAATTTATAAAGTTATTAAAGACTATGGAAATATTTAATTTTCATATAACTTATTTAAAAATTTAACAACTAAAGTTTTATTAATTAATCATCTTTTTTTTCTTTTTTTTAATACAAAATTGACATATATATATTTTTATGCATATTTATGCATGTTGGATGAAATTTAATTAAGTTAAACTAAATTGAAGCTAATTTTGATTTTTATTAATTAATAGGAACAAGTTTTAGGGTCCGTTTGGTTTATGGGTTATGTGAAAGCGATCAGGATTGATGGATAAAGTAATATTTGTTTAACGATTTGAATTATATAATGTTCATTAACCCCGCTAACTTAAACCCTACTAGGATTAGCGAAGATTTCATCTTTTTTTCTTGTGAGCTCCATTTAATCTTTCTACACATCTCTTTTTGTCTAATATTTTATAATATAACTTTAAATATAACATTATAAAATAATAATAACCACAACCATGTAGTATGTGGTTAAGTCTATTCATTCATGTAAAAATAACAATTAATTAACTCGCTATTTCTATATCTCTTATATAATAAAACAAAACCCCTAGTGGGTACTTTGTCATTTTGAAAAAAAGAATATTTCCTTATTAGGTAATATATTAATTATTATTTAATTTATAAGTTTTTAAATTCGTTTTGTTGATATACTATACAAGTAGAAGATAAATACAAAAAATATAGATAAGATTTAAATGATTATCTTTAATCATAAAAAACTACAATTAAAAATCATAAATCAAACAAAATAAAAAGTAAATTATTTGTTTTTTAATAAATAAAAATATATCATTCAAATTTTTTTTTTAAAAAACCTGCGCGTGCGTAGGCATTATAACTAGTTTACACATATTTAATGTTTATAATTATAAAATATATCGTTAAACATAAAATGTTTAATGTTAATTAATTGTGATTTTTTTTAGTTAAAAAAACCTTATTTAGAACCTATAAATTTATGATTAGCAAAACCCTTCTTAATAGGTCTGTATTTTTCTCTTATTTTCTTTTCTAAACTTACGCCAAAGTCAAATCTTAAATAAAATCCATATCCAATTTCATCCCATTTACAAACCAAAAAGGATTTTAATATTTTTAGATTAAGACTATGTTTGGCGCAAAGGTTTTTGGAGCTTTTTGGGGCGATGAGCGAGAGCAATGAGCTTTTTAATTTTTAGTGTTCGTTTGACATGAGAGCTGTGAGCTTTGCTATTTTTTAGAAAAACTCATTTTTTCAATGCTTCTATATTAAGCTGTGAGCGGTGAGCAATGAGCTGTGGCTACTGCTCACGGCTTACAGCTATAGCCTAACACCCACTCGAAAGAGTTTTGAGTTATCTAAACAAGGTGGGGACAAGGAGCACATGGCATCACTGGGTCTGGGGATCTCTTTCTCGATCTGTGTCTCTGTACTCTTCATGTACCTTTCTATACAAACATCTCATCATTTCTTGTGCTTCTTTCTTTTTTTAGTTTATTCTAAACCAATTTTACAACCAATATTACTCCGTATCATACTATTAAATGGTACTCTTTCCAATATTAAAATCCATTTTTTTTAAACTTTTTTTTAGCTTTAATTTTAATTAATTTTTTATGTTATATAATATTTGATGAAAATTATACTAATAAAAATACATTAAAAACTCAATATATTCACAGATTTGCATCAATTTATAATATAATTAAGATCAAAGTTGAAAGAAAAAAAAAAAAAGACTTCAAAAAGTCAAACTGGATATTAATATGAGACGAAAGGAGTACTAGTTTTAAAACCGGCACACGCATGAAGTTTGAGCATATAGGTTTGAGCATATAGTATAATGGTTAATAATATTTTAATAACCGAACTTCGGGTAAATAGTATAACAGGCAACAATATTTTAACTTTGTTTTAAAATTAAACATTGAGACAACTCATAAATTCATGGTTTTATAATGTCTAAGATTTTAAAAAAGAAAATAGTTTTAAATCTTTTCTACTTAACTAGTTATAATGCCCGTGTACGTACGAGTTTTACATAAAGTTTTCAGTATGTATTAATACAGATTAATATTTTGTATACTTTTATTGCACAAAGGATTTGATTTTGTTTAACAGACATGATGCTAAATTGACATTGTCTATATTTAACTATTAACATCATGTTCTAGACATCATGCATGTTTAGTAGCACGTAATGACCCTTGAAAAATATGTGTCGTTGCTATTGTATAATCTTGTGTAATTATTTCATCTCATAGTAACCCATGGGGGTCATGCTTTTATTTTGATATTTATATTCCTTAATTATACTTTTATTCGTATTTAATTTTTAAAAACCCGTGTACGTGCGAGTTAAACTTATACTGAGAAATAACATGAGTTGTTATTGAATGCGTATAGTTAACAAAAATACGTTCCAGATATAATCGAACAAAGAGGAATTTTCGTTTATGTGTAATCTCATGTATTCATTCACAGTAGCTCGTGCTTTCAATTTGATATTTATAATTACGTGCATATACGTTAATATAATATATATTGATAATGCTATTTATAAATAACAGCAAAATATAGGTTGTTATTATTTTATAAAATATAAAGGATAGCGGTATAAAGTTTAGAGGGTTATTATTCAATTTATAAAGTTATTAAAGACTATGGAAATATTTAATTTTCATATAACTTATTTAAAAATTTAACAACTAAAGTTTTATTAATTAATCATCTTTTTTTTCTTTTTTTTAATACAAAATTGACATATATATATATATATATATATATATATATATTTTTATGCATATTTATGCATGTTGGATGAAATTTAATTAAGTTAAACTAAATTGAAGCTAATTTTGATTTTTATTAATTAATAGGAATAGATCTATTTCGCCTACGAGACAAAATCAAGTTCTCTCATTGATCCAGCTGAAAACGCTTCCAAGATTTGATTGTTTATTTTGTATGTTCTCTTATATAATAAGAGATGATCACTTGGGAGTTAATTTACATAAATTGGCCTAAATCATAACAACATATTTTGGTATTTAACTTACTAATTCACACATAATTATTGCACAAGGACTTCTACGTTGTTTTTTTTTTTTTTTTTTTTTTTTCCTAATTTTTTTGTATTATTTTTTTTAAGCGAAAAAGTTTAGTGAAAACAAAATTAGCTAAAGCTAGGGATGACAAAAGATTTAAACTTCAAACAAGAAGCATCGGAACATATAGCCAATCAATCCAAACGTGATTGAGATTCTTGTTTCTCTAGATAATCCAAGAGTACAAGATCCAACTTCCCGAAAGTGGCTAATCCATATGTTATGATCTTTATATATTTTTCCAATAGACATTCTTTTGATTTCTTAAATATTAGAGTATCTTTGAAGATTTTTAGGGTCAAGGAAAATACGATTCCGGAATCTCCGTAATAACCCAGCCGTCCTGTGAATGACAACATCAAAACAAGCTAGCCTTTGAGGTTTCATAATGCTTCATGTTCTCCAAAGGAAACTTGTGCTTCCCCAAAGTGAGTAAAATATCTTTTGTTTGTAAAACGAGATAGTTAATCAAGTGAAAGTTTTTTTTTTTCAAACAGTGTATATTATTAGAAACTAGCAAGATGCCAGAGAAAATTATATAAGGATTACAAGCTAGATGGGATTGGATTTGAATTTCATTCTGTTCAAATAGTATATAAACTTTTACTCCTATTACAAATACATAAAATGAGATAAAAAATTTATCTCGGTATCTAACATGTCTTTCCTAGAAGGTTTAAATCAAAGCAAACTCGATTCCTAACTTCAAATGTCCGGAAAAGTAGTTTGAATAACCACATCCAAACATTTTTTTATCATGGAAGGAAGATTGAACTAATGTTCTTATAACTTTTGGACTTCGCCATATTTTTATGTACGGCGTTGGGGGTCTCTAGAAAGTCCGTTTTATAAAATTTCCGAGAGATCAAAAGGGACACGGATGCTTTATTTATCACCGGGTAAAGATGAATATTTTATGGTAGCGGCAGGAAATTCTTTGGCCTTGAATCAGGGTATTCAGGAAGAACAAGTTGTTCCAGCTTGATATCATCAAGAATTCCTGACTATTGCATGGGAACATGTTCATATTCGAAGTATTTTTTCCTTCCAATATTTTTCAGTTGGGGCTTCCTTCATTCCTTTTATCGAACATAATGATGCGAATCGGGCTTTAATGAGTTCTAACATGCAACGCCAAGCAGCCCCTCTTTCTTAGTCAGAGAAGTGCATTGTTGGAACTGGATTGGAAGGCCAGGCGGCTCTAGATTCAGGGGCTCTTGCTATAGCCGAACACAAGGGAAATATTATTTATATTAATACTGGCAAGATCCTTTTATCAGCTAATGTGGATACTCATAGTATTCCTTTAGTTATGTATCAACGTTCCAACAAAAAATACTTGTATGCATCAAAAACCCCATATTCAGCGGGTAATTAAATTCATTAAAAGGGGACAAATTTTAGCGTATGGTGTTGCTACAGTTGACAGAGAACTCACTTTGGGGGAAAACGTATTAGTAGCTTCTCTCACGCATCAGTTCGATCTATTACAAGTTATCGAATCTATATTCACTCTTTATTATTATTTTTTAATTGTTCTATAAACGTCTGCTTTGACTCGAATGGATGTTCTAAAGAAATTTCAATTAAGTTATGTTATAGAAAAAGAGGATTCTTGTGTTTTTGCCCTCCTGCTGAGAAATCATACATTTGTCGGCTATTTCTTAAAATACTTCAATTGGTACACAGAAGAAATAGGCTAATTCAGCAGCTTTTTGTTCCATTTCCCGTGGAGTAAAATTCTCATCAGTACGAGTCAATGGAATGGCTCCAGAAGGACATGAGGGGCGAGAAGATGGTGGTGGGGTGCGTAAGTGCACATGTGTCCGATGGAGAAGGGGGGAGGTTCTAGTTTGACTCGGTGCGGTCAACCCAAAAAATGGAAACTGATTACTATCATGCGTCACACGGGTAACATGCTAGTGTTAATCATTGTGAAAATAGTTGGTAATAATATGTGGTGTAACAATTTGGTATATACTTGCAATTGAACCGTATGCTGCTAATCATGAAGTGTTTTCACTTTTCAAACTACAAATTAGCCTTGCTCACGACCTTCACGTTTTTATACGAAACATCGTCTTTAATTTATGACGTCTCCTCATCGTCCCATGCTTCCAAAATCCATAAACAAAATCTTTGTAACATTCCTTCAAATATATACTAGTAAAACAAAACGACAAAAAAAGAAGAAAATAAACTATATACCTTAAATAGTTAAATCTATCTATATAAAGTTATGTATACGAATATATGTATCATGCATGCATGTGTGTAAATGTGTAATATATACATACTCTATATGCACATACGTATGGTATGAAGAGATGAAGGGAGACATGGAAAGCACGCCTTGCCGGATGAAGAGAATATGAGTGTGGGGTTTTTGCGGAAAAGGCTGAACCATGGGGGCTCTCGTTTATGGAATCAAAACACTCTTCTCCATGTTTCAACTTTTTAACATAAAATACATATATAAAACACCTAAATTTGCAATTCTTTTTGTGTATGTGTGTGTCATAATGTGCACACTTTCATGTATTCTTATTATTGATTTAAAAGTAGCAAATAGTCAAATATGGAACTCTCAATGAGTATAACTTGTGTCTGTGAGTGTTGTTTTTCTTAGAAAAATATATTAAGATGAAATCAAGTTTCATAATATTCATAAGAAATTTAACAACACATCCACGCTTTACTTTAAGCTTTAGTTGAGGGAATATTGTGGTTACGCTTCTCTTTTATTTAATCTTCATAAGAAACACCTTGATTCGGAAGAGTTGTACAAAAACTCGGAATTGCCAATTTTTTTAAACCCAACATTATTGTTGATCCTTGATTTTTGCTTAAGGTTATTTAATTTACGTGTTACATTTTGATTGAATTGAATTGCTTATTTTTAGAGTAGTTTGTATTGTTTGCTATTGTTCATTTCTTTTCTTTAAAAGTTTACCTTGCGTTTAAATATGTCTTCCCATATATATTTGCACTAAAATAATCAAATGAATGCGCTTTCTCTATGAATCTAGCTAAGATAACATCCGACCCTAGTTCAAGTTAGATTCAAAATATGTCACAATCTTCTGCCAATAAAATATGAAATAATAAGAATTTTTTGACTATATTATTTGCTGAAATTGGCATGTACTTAAATAGAGTAGGGTTGTGAACCACATGTGCGAGAGCGGATAAGTCATGTTCGCATAAATATCTTCTTTTCAATGTTCATGATTTGCCATTCCCTTCTTGGCTTCTTCCACCAATACCATGTGCACCTCCAATTATCTTGGTCAAGAAAATTAAAAGACAAACTCATCACTCTCTTGAAAAATTTATCTTCTAAATCGTACATGATTTGACATATACTTTTCTAGTAGTTCGATTTTTTCTAAGAACTTCTACAACAATTGTTACTATTAGCTACTTTTTTTTTTTTTTTTTTTTTTTTTTTTTTTTTTTTTTTTTTTTTTTTTTTTTTTTTTTTTTTTTTTTTTTAGGTGACATTCAATATATTGGAGTCGCACCCGTCACATTGGCAGACCCTCTACCACCACATACCCAGACCATGTTGTCTGAACCGGGTCCACGCTGGTTAGTGGGGAACGACTTCCGCCCGGAAACCGTACCGCCTCCACACGAGTTTTCTCGCTGGAGTAACGGTCGGATGAAAACCGGGGCCGGCTTGAATTCGAACCTGCGCAGCTAACGGCTTACAGGCTCTCCTCTACTAGTATCAACTAGTTTTACACCGGGTGCACGCACAAGGTTTCAACATGAGTCACACTAACGGAGTTTTAGTATCAGTTTAACTTAGTGAACATTTATGTACTTTTATTTAAAAATATCTATTAATAATTATAATGATCTTCATCTATACTTATTTTTATTCATCGTTTATATTTGGTTTAGTCAATAACTTTTTATATTGGTTAATATTTTGTATAGATTTTAGATAGAGGAAAGATTTGACTTTGTTTAGCCGGCAGTGTGTTGAGATTGAAGTTTTTGTTTAAATTTATCTATGGATCATTTATAGACATTGTGCGTGTTTAATAGCATGTAATGACACTTGATGAACGTAAACACAAAGTGTAAAATAATGTTTTTTTTTCTTCTTAATTAAACTTTAAAAAGGAACTACACGAGTTGTTGTTATATGTAAATCTCTTAAAATTATTTTCAAACCACAATAACTTGTGCTTTCAATTTGATGTTTATATTCCCATTATTAATAACAATAACAAACGTATTTGATATTTAAACCCATGCAAACATTGGTTAAACAAATTAAGAAAGAATAACTAATTAAGAAAGAATAACATGAATTGTTATTGAACATGAATAACCAAAATAAATAAATAAATAAAAAATTTGGATATCTTTATTAAACTCATAAAAAATATAACATGAGTCATTCGTATATGTATAATCTCGTGTATTAATTTATATATGACAGTAACTCCTTATTTTATTTTAATATTTACAAGTCCGTTCATATACATTAATTTAATCTATAATAATAATATTTATAAATAACTAAAAGGTATAAGTTTATGGGTATTTGTTAAATTTATACGTAATTTATTAAAAAACATGAAAACTGATAAGTTAACTTAAGTCTATATAATTTATTTAAATTTAGCAACTAAAGTTTTATTAACTAGTCCTCTTTATTTTAGATTTCGTTTTCACAAACTTAACACCTATATTTTTATTTTTATTTTCTCCATCAAATTTATCTAAGTGTGATTATTATATTTTTTTCAATTTTGACTTTAAATTGGCTAATAAGAATGCTCTGTTTCGCTTATGTGAAAAATCGATCTCTCTCATTATACGAATTGAAAACTTCTCAAAGATTTATTCCTCATTTTGTATGTTTTCTTGTTATAAGAGATGTACATTTATAGACAAATATAAATGCTACAAATACGGTTTCACTATTGTATGACAACAACAAAAGAAAAAAAAATGAAAGGTGTGTTAGAGCGTGAATATTTAGGAGCGGTGAGTAGTGAACATTGAACATTGTGAATTTTAGTGTTTTTTGGGCAAGCAACAAGTAGCTTTGTATATAATTTTTTTAGGGAGCGGGGAATTTTTTTTATTTTTTATTATTNGTATACTCCATATATTTTATCAAAAAATAATAAGCATGATTCACGGGATGTATCTTGAGACAAATGACAGAGACTAACTAATACTTAATTTCACTAATTTGGATAATGATGACAAAGGGTGGCACATCGAATCTAATTACTTTTTAGGGATAGGTTGGTCTTTTGCTACAAATAAATTAGTGATTTTTTTTGTGTATACCTAAGTTTGAGGTAACAAGCGTGATGTATGTTATCTTTCCCATGTAACATCTCTTTTACATATTAAATTGTTTTTTCAAAAGAGATAATTTTGGTTTTTGCAGACGTTTTTAAGTGCAATAGCTCGACTTTAAATAGACTACTAGAGACAAGTTACAAATAGGTCACTCGGTTCGTCTTTGAACTAAAGTGATCGCCGGTATGAAGAATAGGGGTATGTTGATGCATAATCTGGCGCGGACTGATTCAACGACTCTCCTTGGGCCGTTAGTCGTC
The DNA here is from genome assembly GCA_014162995.1 of Artemisia annua. NCBI lineage: Eukaryota > Viridiplantae > Streptophyta > Magnoliopsida > Asterales > Asteraceae > Artemisia > Artemisia annua. The sequence continues at coordinate 19,461 of LBNU01014509.1, forward strand.
TTCTCGAGCCCTATTAGACCTGTCAACAAAGAGAACCCGTTAGGAGTGGACCCGAGGCCGTAGCCCCGGGATCCACCTCCGACGGTCAAGTTAGTCATCGATGCGATGTAGCATATATGAGTTAGGTTTAGGGTAACCTGTTATGAGATCCCCTGAATAAAGGGATCCCATCCATGTATTTATAAGGCATGGATTAGGGTTTTAGGTGTAGAGTGGGCCGCTGTCGCCGGGCCTAGCCCATTCCTGGCCTAGTCCAGACTATGCGTCTACAAGCCCCCCAAGTCTAGTGTGACATAGTGCATGACTATGTTATGCTAGACTTAAGTTCTGTTATTATTTTTTATTTATTTATTTTTTTCAATACTTCATCAAGTAGCATATAGGAGCATTGATCATTCGAGTTGCACAAATATAGCTACGTTATCAAACTTTTTTATAGAATAAAATAGCTACTGCTACTTTATTCACCGGAAGTTATATTGTAATTTGCAATATGCCTTTTTCTTATTATTACTATGAGAAAAAAGTTTTATATTTAATAAGGGTTTTGTTAACAACAACCCTGGTTAATCATTCGTTGATTAAAAAAAATAACAATCAATAAACACCAAACATATCATGTTAAACATTATTCCATCCATCTCAAATTAATAGTCTATATTTCCTATTTGTTATGTCTCAAAAAGATTGTCCACTTTCCATTTTAAGTAATAAAAGAGAATCTATTGGAAGAATATTCTATATGAGTGATTGAAAATTGTAGTGGTCCTAATTTTATTAAACTTTGTAATTTTTGTCTCCTGACAATAATTTTGAGACGGAGGGAATATATTTCATGTTTAAAATGAATAAATGTGTATAATTATGGAATATATTAGTTTATTTAATAATAAATTTGTTAATTAAGAAATGCTTCATCACAACTCATAGGTTAGGCCCGGCTCTGACATTGAGCGAGACGGGCGACCGCCCAGGGCATCAAATCAAGGGCGGTGATATGTGGGTGCCGGATGTGGACCGTACGTTGACAAAGTGTAGAAGTACTGAATTTATAGAGCGTATGTATCTTGTCAACGACATATAGCAGCCTACTTATGATCATGGCCTTGATTAAATCAATTAGTTTTTGATTTTTATAGAAGGAAAAATCAACCATTGGTCATGTTTAAGAAAATGGAGGAGAAGAACTGTGGGGAGGAAGAGAGTCAAGAGACATAAGAAGGAAAAAAGGGAGAAGAAATGACTTTTTGACTATGTTTTTCTAAATTACAATATTTTCTTTTACTCCATGCCATTTAGGAAGTGTTTGTTTGAGGGGTATGGTAATCAAACAATGACTTTCATAGTCATTTCAATTGTTTGGTTAAAATTTTAGGAATCAAACTATCATAGGATACCCATAGAACCATAGGAGTGTGGTGAGGTGGGTTTTAGTGTACATTCCAGTGGGCCCTAACATCTTTGCATCTCCACCACAAATTTTTTTTGCTCTTCCTTTTCTTTTCACTACTTGTATACCCAATATTTACAAACCAAACAATGTTTTTAAAGCAATCATTTTCATATTCATTCCGTCTTATTATCAAACCTATACCCATAGTGATTCCCTTGAGCAAAACAAACACTACCTTATTCTTAGAAATTCTTTTTGGGAAGTTTAAATTGCATTTGTTATTTAGTATATAATATTTTTTATCATTTGTTTTTCGTTAAAATCTAAAGCTTTCGACAATGAATAAGTTAAAAATAATAATTCAATTAAACTTTGCATTAAAGTATGGTTCAATCTTAAAAATATTGATTAGAAGATTTAGTTTGGTAAGATTTTTTATTTTATTTTATTATGAACGGCAATTTTTTTTCACACCATATACCACCTATCTCATAATGTATCTCACAAATGACTTCAACAAGACCAAAACCCACTACTTCTAAGTTGATGAGCAACTCACATACCACGACCATACGAAACCTTTAAACATTGTATTGTGAAAACTTGCTCAAATGTTAACTATCTGATTAGGTGTAGTATTTCATACTTATAGTTTTTTGTTCGAGTATATTAAAAATGGGTGTGCAGATGCGATGTCTAGTCAAAATAGGTTTCAAACCTTTGATGAATACTGTTATATTTGTTTACAAAGGGCATTTTTCAGGGTGTTCATCTAAGGCAATGAAAAGCTCAGAACCGGCTCTGTCATAAGTTTGTTGTTAGCAATAGCCTTTTAACCGAGAACGTTTAAAACTTAAAAGACAAGCATATTTCTACGGTGACGGGGAATGCACAAATTTAATTACCATGATTTAGTAGAATATGATTGTTTGATTTGTAGAGTATATAGGTACCAAAATTTGTGCTTATTTTAAGTCGTTGGATCAAGAGCCCGAATAATAAAACTAGAATCTATTGCATTGAATCATTGATCATATAAAAAGTTTAAATCACAGGCTAATCGTTTCTTGTACTCAATTATTCTATACTCCATATATTTTATCAAAAAATAATAAGCATGATTCACGGGATGTATCTTGAGACAAATGACAGAGACTAACTAATACTTAATTTCACTAATTTGGATAATGATGACAAAGGGTGGCACATCGAATCTAATTACTTTTTAGGGATAGGTTGGTCTTTTGCTACAAATAAATTAGTGATTTTTTTT
>LBNU01014509.1:22875-47683 GCA_014162995.1 Artemisia annua
TTATAAAAACAATGGCGCGAATGGATGTACCGTGACCGCGACTAATAGTTTTTTTTTCGCACGCACAGACGCAGATAGATTTATCATAACCTCATAGACTCTAACGTTTGAGGATGATCGCAGTTGACCACGGCTTTTGTCTGCGTGCGCTCATGGCGATCGACTTAGCATCGTGGTGCCTGTATGTAACAGTGCGCTCATGGCGCCAATCTGCGAAGATTTCGTACGCATGGCCTAAAGCGGGTAGATTTATCGTGACTGCGTTGTTCGCGTCTAAAATATAAAATAGGTCCGATCGTGCGGACTTGGCGCGTGGCTATAGGTAAAATCGTGTTTACCATGTTTAAAAGATTTATGTAAAATCTTTTTAATATAACATATCTTAAAAGATATGCACAATAAATATGGAGATATCTTTTTAATTTATCAAATACAAAAAGATTTACTCAAAATCTTTTGAATATTTCAAAAAAAATATTGCGAGATTTACGTGATGCCTTTTGTTCACGACACATATCACAGATACATGAAAGAATAGTTGGTTTATAACAAAATTTGCATGTAAAGATTATACATGCAAGCATGTAACATGACATGCATACATACGATGCACATGTATAATCTGTATGTATGTAATATTGTATTGTAGAAGGAATATAAAGCTCAGTCATGAACCGAATCACTTGTTGGTTTATATGTGTCGTGTACAATACAAAGTTTTAAAGTTACCGGCTTTTGAACTCGATAGTTGCTTTCCGGTAATGTGAGAACACGAAACTTGTCGTAGTCATGTCCCACGGATGGCGCCACTTGTTGATGCATAATCTGGCGCGGACTGATTCAACGACTCTCCTTGGGCCGTTAGTCGTCTTCTCGAGCCCTATTAGACCTGTCAACAAAGAGAACCCGTTAGGAGTGGACCCGAGGCCGTAGCCCCGGGATCCACCTCCGACGGTCAAGTTAGTCATCGATGCGATGTAGCATATATGAGTTAGGTTTAGGGTAACCTGTTATGAGATCCCCTGAATAAAGGGATCCCATCCATGTATTTATAAGGCATGGATTAGGGTTTTAGGTGTAGAGTGGGCCGCTGTCGCCGGGCCTAGCCCATTCCTGGCCTAGTCCAGACTATGCGTCTACAGGGTATAAGATAGATAAGACAATATATATGTTTGATATGGATATAAAATGGTTAAAACGCATTCTAGATGATTATATGTGCACGTTCTACAATGTTAAACACTGATGTTAAAAAAAAATACAATGTTAAACACTGCAACTCTACTATCTTTGATTAAAGTCGTAACCATATTACCGGCACATAAAAGAATGGGAGAGTATCATCTCAAGTAACTTGAGTCATGTTGTCCCACCCAATGTTTTAAAACCCGGTCTTTTGATTGACCCGGCCGAGTCGCCGGGTCACTGGTTCAACCACCAGGTCGAACCGGTTTTTGGGAAAAAAAGAAACCAGCAATATTGATGGACTTTTTTGCTAGATGAGTGTTACTATAAACAACTTTGTTTTAGTTAGGAATNTGATGTTAAAAAAAAATACAATGTTAAACACTGCAACTCTACTATCTTTGATTAAAGTCGTAACCATATTACCGGCACATAAAAGAATGGGAGAGTATCATCTCAAGTAACTTGAGTCAAGTTAGAGGATCTTCAACAATTGGATTAAAATCAAAGGTCAAAATGATGTGATTTTGTTGTTTTAATCTTTGACCTTTGATTTTAATCTAATATTGAGGATCCTCTAACTTGAGTCATGTTGTCCCACCCAATGTTTTAAAACCCGGTCTTTTGATTGACCCGGCCGAGTCGCCGGGTCACTGGTTCAACCACCAGGTCGAACCGGTTTTTGGGAAAAAAAGAAACCAGCAATATTGATGGACTTTTTTGCTAGATGAGTGTTACTATAAACAACTTTGTTTTAGTTAGGAATATGTTTGGTGGACCTAATAAAGGGGCCTAATAGTGGACCTAAGGCTTTAAATACTTGTACAGTGCATGCACTGTACAAGTATTTAAAGCCTTAGGTCCACCATTAGGCCTATATATCAAGGTTCTTTTAGTTATTGTATTAATTATAGTAGTACACTTTTTGTTACACATGGATTCTTGTTGTTCGTCAGTATTTTTTTGAGGCACAATTTACATTAGTAACAACATTCTTACTAACTTTAGTTAGTTATCTACTGTATTACAACCGTGGTCATCAATTTAACTTCGTACATGGTCATCTACATATTCTATAGTTATATCACATTTACAGGGGTTTTGGTTCTTGAATTCCAGCTATTCATAGCATAGAGCACTTTGAATACAAAATTTAGATGTATAGAATCTTGTTTTCAAACTGTATTTTAAAATACAGGCATGACCTGACCGGATTTATCAAACCGGATCAACCGGGGTTAATTAAAAACCGCCGGGTCAATCTAGTTCTTAAACAAGCATAAAACCGGTCACATCCGGCCCGGTCTTCGAGCCGGTTCAACTGGCTGGGTTGACCCGGGTTTTAAAACATTGGTCCCACCAACTTGAGAGGATCTTCCTAAAAAAATGTTCCTAGCACGTCATTCGACTGGCTGTTATTGTACACGACTACACGAAGATAGTTTATACTTTCTATGTAAGGTTTCTTACAATTTTGCTTCTTATTTGTGTACCAACTTCAAATAATTAGGAGAAAAAAATTTGCTTTAAAATACTCAAATTTCTTTTATTTAACTTGTTAAAACAACATCAAAATAGTATGATGACGCATAAAAAAGTTGTTGTATAACATAAAGAAATCATTAGATCATCATGTTTTTACAAATGTAATTGAACATAAGTATCACAAGGTTATGAGTAAATCAATAACTTATTTGCTATGATTTTAGCCAAGTTAAACTAATAAGATATTGAAATGAATAATTAGGTACATCATATAAACATCTCAATTCTTATATCAAAGGTTCTATGTTGAATAAAATAATCACATATTACCTATATATACTAATTCTGTTTAAGTTAGCCTTAATATATTATATTTTCATGGGCCACCATTGGGCTCTCTTTATGGCCCAAATTTGCATAGACGGTGACACTACTCTATAATGCATGGCCGGTGTCAATATTTTATACCAGATGCACCGCTTGCTTACACATCTACCAACGATTTTTGATCGCAATCAAGGTTTGGTGTTTCCTTTTTAATCCGTGGTTGTGTCTGCCCTGTTTTAACTATGTAGGTTTATTGTTTTCTTGCGTTTGTCGGTTTCTTTGTTGCTTTGCGCACATGGATTTCTTATTAGGACTGTATTTGTAGCGTATCACTACTTTGTTCCCTGTTGTTTTATTGTCAGTATATGTTGTTGTAGTCTAAGTTGTGTGTCATGAAAATAAAAAGAAAAGCGGTTCCAAATAAGGTCGCAAAGGATATACCCTTAGAGGTTTCACAGTCCTTAGGTTGTCGGGGTGTGCACAATAATGAGGCTTCGGGTTCAACATCTGTTGACCGCCTGGGTGTGAATTATGTTGTTGGTCATAGTAGCCTACCAGTTTCCTGTCCAGTTGCCTCTGCTGGTATTCAGAATAGTGTGGGTGGTTCGTTTTCCATTCGTGATGTTGTTGTCCCCTGTTCTTCAACAACTGCTGCTGCTATGGAGATTGGAGAGGCCAGTGGTGGCTATGGTATTGTTTTCGTTGGTCAGGATGTTGGCTTCAATACTGAACGTTTCTTGCCTGTTCTTCCTTTGTGCAACGCGGGTTCTCCAGCCTTTGTACCTGCGCAGGCTGCAACAATAAATGATATCACCGGAGGTTAGCTGTGTTAAAAAAAATTAACATTCTTATGAGGTCTACCATATTCTTTGTTGTATTAACACATTTTCTAACGGTATCTATTTGCATGTGCAGGTGTTGGTAGTCTCGAACCAGCGGCTCATGTGCCTATGCTTCTTGATTTCTCAACTGGGAGTGTTGCTCCTCTTGCCAATTTGGATGCGTGTATGTTAGTGTATTTTAGCTTGCTTATGTTTGCCATATTCATTTTGGTATACTGTATTCGTTTTGTTTTGTGTTTCTTATCGGCTCTTTTTTTGTTTTGTGTAGGGGCCGTAGCCAATGATCCAGCGGGTTCACAACGATCTGGTGTTCCACTTAGGATCAGAAGACGTGCAGGTTGTGCATTAGTTTTGTTTTATTTTTTTTCCTTATGTCTAGGGTTTTCTATGTTGTTGTATTATGCCCATTAAATCAGATTCATGTTTGTCTTTTCAGGCAGAGTACGTTCATCGCGTCGGAGGGTACATACGTCAAATGGTATATTTTTTTTACGCTTTCTTTTATTAATATTGGCCTTCCCATGTATCTGTATTCTGTTTTCTATCTGCCATTGTCGATAAACTTATGTTTTTTTTTATGCATTTTTCTAGACCAACGACGCATGGACGAACCAGATGGTCCACCAATGCAGGGTCCCGTTGCACCTCCACAACGCGACGGTATGATTAACTTACACATTTTTTAAAGGTGCTATTATAAGTGTCTTCCAGTCAGCCGTCAATTTTTATTACCTGAATCGGGCGTTCTTTACATATTTTCAGGCCCGCCTTTAGAGTACAGGTGTTTTAGGAGGTGTGACCAAATATGCCAACATTGCGGGGCACTTTTTTGGCTAGAGGAAAAGAGATCGGGTTTGGCGGCCTCTGTTGCCCCGCAATATCGACGTTGTTGCTCTGCCGGCCGTGTTGACTTACGAACTCATGAGCACTACCCGCCATATATTGTGCAACTGTTTTCGGACCGTCATTTTATGGACAATATACGGGCTTACAACCAAATGTTCGCAATGACTTCATTCGGTGCTACTATTGACAATTCTATTAACACAGGCAGAGGTCCTTACGTTTTCAGGGTCTCAGGCCAAATATACCATTGGATTGGTAGTTTTTGTCCACAAGGCGATGATACTCCTAGGTTCTTACAGTTGTATATTTACGACACGGATCATGAAATACAAAACAGGCTTTCTCACTTCGAAGCCCATGAAAGACGGGCCTTGCAGGAATCTATAATAGAAGGTCTGATAAATTTTTTAAATGACAACAACGCCTTAGTTAAGCTCTTCAGAACTGTAAGGGATAAACTGCAAGAGGCCGATATACCTAATTTTAGTATCAGATTGTTCGGTGTGTCGGGCGCCAACCAGTATGAGCTGCCTACTGCAGACGGTATCGGGGCAATTGTTTATGAAGGTGGCCCGGAAACAATAACAGATTATGACATCGTCATACAACGTCATTCCGGGGAGCCAGAGAGTGTCAATAAGTTGCACCCCGCGTATATGGCTTTACAATTTCCACTACTATTTATACACGGGGAAGAAGGTTATCATCTAAAGCTGACACCTAGGGATTTACAGGGTCATGATGAGCAAGAACCGAAAAAGATGTCAATGAAGGCTTATTACGCGTACCAGCTGTGTGACAGGGTGAATGCTTATAATCTCATAACTCGGGCTGGGAGACTATTTCAACAATATGTGGTTAACGCTTATTGTGTGATTGAACAAGACAGAACGGATTTTATAAGGCGGAAGCAGAACGATATAAGAAGTGAGTATTTATCGGGCATTTACGATGCTATTACGAGGGGTGACCGTGATGGCAGACAAGTTGGTTCACGGATAATCTTGCCCGCGTCTTTCACGGGAGGTCCTAGGTACATGTATAGTCATTACCTCGATGCATTGGCTATTTGTCGAGTGCACGGTAACCCAACTTTCTTTGTCACTTTCACATGTAACGTCAAGTGGCCAGAGATTCAAGAATATATGAATTCGTTCCCACTGTTAACCGCTTCCGATAGGCCAGACGTCGTGTGCAGGGTCTTTGAGCAGAAGATTCATGCACTCATAAGATTTATTAGACAAGAACGGCTTTTCGGGCAAGTTATTGCAGGTAATTTACTACCTTAAACATCTGTATCATTTTATGGAAACTTGGTTTTTATAACTATCTAATTCTCAGGGATACTTTAATGTTTTCTTTTTTTATTTTCTGTCTGACAGTGCTTTACACAGTTGAATTCCAAAAACGGGGTCTCCCTCACTGCCACATACTATTATGGACACGTGCGTGTGGAACGGATGCTCACGGCTCAGATATAGATGCATATATAAGCACAGAGCTACCAGATCATGTACACGATCCGGAAGGATTCCGGGTTGTTTCTGAGCTCATGATGCATGGTCTGTGTGGTCGTGCGTACCCAAACGCTCCATGCACAATTGGGCATCAAAATTGCAAGAAGCAATTTCCAAAGGAGTATTCTGGCCGTACTTATACAGATACGAAAGGGTATGTGCATTATCGTCGGCGTGACATAGGCCCAGGAACATACCGACGGGGAGTCAGGTTAGATAACGCGTACGTGGTTCCGTATAATCGGGTGTTATGTATGGTGTTTTATGCACATATCAATGTGGAGTATTGTGGATGCACAATGTTGATAAAATATTTATTTAAATATATCTCTAAAGGGACAGACAGGATTATTGCACGAGTTGTTAGGCCCGTTGGTGAGCAGACCCGTGTTCCAACTTCTGTGAATGCTAACACGCAACAGGCTTCGAATTCTCAAACGCATATAGATGAAATAAGGAACTTTATGGATGCTAGATATATTGGGCCGCATGAGGCGTGTTGGAGAATATTCGGTTTCAATATCCATAATAGGGAGCCTGCGGTACAGATTCTGACCGTCCACGCAGAAGACATGTAACAAATAGCTTTTAGAGCCTCTCAACAACTGGAAAATATAGCTAATGATTTTCGATTGAAAAAGACGACACTCACAGAATGGCTAGAATTTAATCGGCTGTTTACTATTGGCAAGCACCTTACTTATTTGCAATTTCCAGCTGAATTCGTTTGGTCTAAGACTGCCCGCACTTGGTCATTAAGGCAAAATAGAAACAAACCGTCAATTGGAAGGTTAACGTATGTCCACCCAGCCAGTGGAGATCTTTTTTTCGAGAGAATGTTATTATGCCACCAGAAAGGGTGCACGTCGTTCTCAGATATACGAAAAGTTGATGGGCAGATATATCTAACTCATCGTGCTGCATGTCAAGCTATGGGTCTTTTGGGGGATGATCAAGAGTGGAGACGAGCGTTGGAAGAGGCAGCTATATCGGCCAGCGCCTCTGAATTCTGTGCCCTGTTTGTGCAGATGCTTATTTTCTGCGATGTCGCTCAACCGGCGAATCTCTGGGAATCGCAGTGGATGCATATGCGTGATGACATACCGGGCAGGCTCTCGGAGTTGCTTAACATTCCCAATCTCCATGTGAATGAAGATATGCTAAAGGGTGGTATCCTTTATGAGTTGCAAGCCGCGCTAGCTTTTTATGGGAAAACCTTAACAAATTTCTCTTTGCCCAACCCTCCAGACGGTTTACTAAGAATATTAAGAAAGAGACTGGTAATGGAGGAGCTGAATTACGATCGTCCAGCGTTAGCAGAAGAAAAAGAGGCACTCATTCCACAGCTTAATGAACAGCAACGAGCCATATTCGACAGGGTTGTTGCAGCTGTCTCAACTGGCCAGCAAGAGTTACTGTTTGTGTACGGTCATGGTGGGACAGGAAAGACGTTCATTTGGAAAGCAATTCTCTGTGCTCTAAGGTCAGAAGGAAAGGTTGTGTTAGCTGTCGCCTCCTCCGGAATAGCATCTCTACTTCTGCCATCTGGTCGCACAGCCCATTCAAGGTTCAGGTTATCATTAAATCTAACAGACCACTCCGTGTGCAACGTAAAGAAGAATACGCAGCTAGCTGAATTGCTTAGGAGAACGGATTTGGTTATATGGGACGAAGCTCCAATGAATGATCGGAAATGCTTTGAAGCTCTTGATCGTACCCTCAGAGATATATTGGATACGCCAGGCCGTGTTTTTGGAAATAAAACTGTTGTCTTAGGGGGTGACTTTAGGCAAACATTGCCAGTCAAAAAGAACGGTTCCAAAAATCAAATAATAGCGGCATCGATTGCGGAATCTTATTTATGGCGTCACTTTCAGGTTATTGTACTGCATGAAAACATGCGGTTACATCAACAATTACCTCACGCCAGCAGTTCATCCGATGTCCGTGATTTTTCAGATTGGTTACTAAGTATTGGCAACGGGACAACAGGTAATCCAGATGAAACAGATCCCGAAAATTCATCGTGGATTAAAGTACCAGATAGATATTGTATACAAAATTCAGAAACTGCTTTGGCAGAATTAGTGGAGTTCATATATGACAGACACACACTCGAAGCGCCAACCGCAGAAACGTTACAACAAAAAGCTATAGTATGCCCAAAAAATGAGACCGTTGGTATGATTAACGAGAAGGTACTGGATATAGTACAAAGTGAAGGGCGGAGCTATACGAGTAACGACGAGGCAACTCCTAAGATGAACGACGGCGGCGCAACAGAATTGCTATACCCATTAGAATACCTTAATAAACTAGAATTCCCGAGCATGCCCCAACATCAGCTTACTCTTAAGATCGGAGTTCCTATAATGCTACTGAGAAACTTAAATCTAATAGGAGGTCTGTGCAACGGAACACGGTTGATTGTGACTCAGCTTTTGCAGTGGATTATAGAGGCGAAAATAATATCAGTCACCAGGGTTGGCCAGAAAGTTTTCTTACCAAGGATTTTGCTGATAAGCAACGACGATAATATACCGTTTATATTTAAGAGGAAACAGTTCCCACTTAAATTGTGTTACGCTATGACTATCAATAAAAGCCAAGGGCAATCGCTTAAGAAAATTGGTGTGTATCTCCCTGATGAGACGAAAAATGTTACGTTTTTAGGGGTCATTTTGAGTCCTAAGTCGTATGTTTTTGGTTTGGATTTCACCCAAAGTCGTTTCTTTTCTCATTTTAGGTACTTTTGAAGGGAAAATCACAAAAGAAGCATTTTCGGGCGTTTTCGGAGTGAAAAAGTGCGGAAAACAACAAAAACTCAAAAGACCTTGAAGATTACTGAAGGTGACGCCGTCACACTCTACTAGGTGACGCCGTCAGGAACAAGTGAAGTCCAGAAGTGGAAAAAATACTCGTGACGACCCAGAGAGTTCGTAGTGCAAATTGTGACGCCGTCAACTTAGGCCGTCAGATCTGGAACCAGCAATTATGACCACGTCAATCAAGGCCGTCAGGAAACCCTAATCGCCGAGCTGACGACGTCACCTATTGGGCTGACGCCGTCAGCCCGCGTTTTCTATATATATAGAACGAATTTTCTTTATTTTATAGAACTTCAGTGGACGAATTTTGGAGTGGAGAACTTTAGGGTTAAACCCTAGTACGTGTATTACAGACCTTAGAGGGTATCCTAACCCCTCTAACTTGCATGTTTAATCCAAGATAAGTCTTTATTCATACAATATGTCTATGTGTTGTGTGATATATGCTTGTGCTTGTCTTTCTTTCAACATGCTAGGCTAATTTACTTTGTGTTTGCTTAGATCTAATGAAACCTAACTATTGATTATCATGTGATGTGTATGTTGTGATTGTGTTTGGGTGAATGTTTCATCTACGTTAGACTAGAGAAAACTGGCTAATCTCCTATACGGTAACAAGACTATACTCCATATATTTTATCAAAAAATAATAAGCATGATTCACGGGATGTATCTTGAGACAAATGACAGAGACTAACTAATACTTAATTTCACTAATTTGGATAATGATGACAAAGGGTGGCACATCGAATCTAATTACTTTTTAGGGATAGGTTGGTCTTTTGCTACAAATAAATTAGTGATTTTTTTTTGTGTATACCTAAGTTTGAGGTAACAAGCGTGATTTATGTTATCTTTCCCATGTAACATCTCTTTTACATATTAAATTGTTTTTTCAAAAGAGATAATTTTGGTTTTTGCAGACGTTTTTAAGTGCAATAGCTCGACTTTAAATAGACTACTAGAGACAAGTTACAAATAGGTCACTCGGTTCGTCTTTGAACTAAAGTGATCGCCGGTATGAAGAATAGGGGGTATAAGATAGATAAGACAATATATATGTTTGATATGGATATAAAATGGTTAAACGCATTCTAGATGATTATATGTGCACGTTCTACAATGTTAAACACTGATGTTCAAAAAAAAAATACAATGTTAAACACTGCAACTCTACTATCTTTGATTAAAGTCGTAACCATATTACCGGCACATAAAAGAATGGGAGAGTATCATCTCAAGTAACTTGAGTCAAGTTAGAGGATCTTCAACAATTAGATTAAAATCAAAGGTCAAAATGATGTGATTTCTTTTTTAATCTTGACCTTTGATTTTAATCTAATATTGAGGATCCTCTAACTTAACTTGAGTCATGTTGTCCCACCCAATATTTTAAAACCTGGTTTTTTGATTGACCCGGCCGAGTCGCCGGGTCACTGGTTCAACCATCAGGTCGAACCGGTTTTAGGGAAAAAAAAGAAACCAGCAATATAGATGGACTTTTTTGCTAAATGAGTGTTACTATAAACAACTTTGTTTTAGTTATTGTATTAATTAGAGTAGTACACTTTTTGTTACACATGGATTCTTGTTGTTCGTCAGTATTTTTTGAGACATAATTTACATTAGTAACATTCTTACTAACTTTAGTTAGCTATCTACTGTATTACAACCGTAGTCATCAATTTAACTTCGCACATGGTCATCTACATATTCTATAGTTATATCACATCTCCAGGGGTTTTGGTTCTTGAATTCCAGCTATTCATAGCATAGAGCACTTTGAATACAAAATTTAGATGTATAGAATCTTGTTTTCAATCTGTATTTTAAAATACAGGCATGACCTGACCGGATTTATCAAACCGGGTCAACCGGATTTTTTTTTTATTTTTTTTTTTCAATACTTCATCAAGTAGCATATAGGAGCATTGATCATTCGAGTTGCACAAATATAGCTACGTTATCAAACTTTTTTATAGAATAAAATAGCTACTGCTACTTTATTCACCGGAAGTTATATTGTAATTTGCAATATGCCTTTTTCTTATTATTACTATGAGAAAAAGGTTTTATATTTAATAGGGGTTTTGTTAACAACAACCATGGTTAATCATTCGTTGATTAAAAAAAATAACAATCAATAAACACCAAACATATCATGTTAAACATTATTCCATCCATCTCAAATTAATAGTCTATATTTTCTATTTGTTATGTCTCAAAAAGATTGTCCACTTTCCATTTTAAGTAATAAAAGAGAATCTATTGGAAGAATATTCTATATGAGTGATTGAAAATTGTAGTGGTCCTAATTTTATTAAACTTTGTAATTTTTGTCTCCTGACAATAATTTTGAGACGGAGGGAATATATTTCATGTTTAAAATGAATAAATATGTATAATTATGGAATATATTAGTTTATTTAATAATAAATTTGTTAATTAAGAAATGCTTCATCACAACTCATAGGTTAGGCCCGGCTCTGACATTGAGCGAGACGGGCGACCGCCCAGGGCATCAAATCAAGGGCGGTGATATGTTGGTGCCGGATGTGGACCGTACGTTGACAAAGTGTAGAAGTACTGAATTTATAGAGCGTATGTAGCTTGTCAACGACATATAGCAGCCTACTTATGATCATGGGCTTGATTAAATCAATTAGTTTTTTATTTTTATAGAAGGAAAAATCAACCATTGGTCATGTTTAAGAAAATGGAGGAGAAGAACTGTGGGGAGGAAGAGAGTCAAGAGACATAAGAAGGAAAAAAGGGAGAAGAAATGACTTTTTGACTATGTTTTTCTAAATTACAATATTTTCTTTTACTCCATGCCATTTATTCTTAGAAATTCTTTTTGGGTAGTTTAAATTGCATTTGTTATTTAGTACTCCGTATATAATATTTTTTATCTTTTGTTTTTCGTTAAAATCTAAAGCTTTCGACAATGAATAAGATAAAAATAATAATTCATTTAAACTTTGCATTAGAGTATGGTTCAATCTTAAAAATATTGATTAGAAGGTTTAGTTTGGTAAGATTTTTTATTTTATTTTATTATGAACGGCAATTCTTTTTTCACACCCTATAACACCTATCTCATAGTCTATCTCACAAATGACTTCAATAAGACCAAAACCCACAACTTCTAAGTTGATGAGCAACTCACATACCACGACCATACGAAACCTTTAAACATTGTATTGTGAAAACTTGCTCAAATGTTAACTATCTGATTAGGTGTAGTATTTCATGCTTATAGTTTTTTGTTCGAGTATATTAAAAATGGGTGTGCAGATGCGATGTCTAGTCAAAATAGGTTTCAAACCTTTGATGAATACTGTTATATTTGTTTACAAAGGGCATTTTTCAGGGTGTTCATCTAAGGCAATGAAAAGCTCAGAACCGGCTCTGTCATAAGTTTGTTGTTAGCAATAGCCTTTTAACCGAGAACGTTTAAAACTTAAAAGACAAGCATATTTCTACGGTGACGGGGAATGCACAAATTTAATTACCATGATTTAGTAGAATATGATTGTTTGATTTGTAGAGTATATAGGTACCAAAATTTGTGCTTATTTTAAGTCGTTGGATCAAGAGCCCGAATAATAAAACTAGAATCTATTGCATTGAATCATTGATCATATAAAAAGTTTAAATCACAGGCTAATCGTTTCTTGTACTCAATTATTCTATACTCCATATATTTTATCAAAAAATAATAAGCATGATTCACGGGATGTATCTTGAGACAAATGACAGAGACTAACTAATACTTAATTTCACTAATTTGGATAATGATGACAAAGGGTGGCACATCGAATCTAATTACTTTTTAGGGATAGGTTGGTCTTTTGCTACAAATAAATTAGTGATTTTTTTTGTTGTATACCTAAGTTTGAGGTAACAAGCGTGATTTATGTTATCTTTCCCATGTAACATCTCTTTTACATATTAAATTGTTTTTTCAAAAGAGATAATTTTGGTTTTTGCAGACGTTTTTAAGTGCAATAGCTCGACTTTAAATAGACTACTAGAGACAAGTTACAAATAGGTCACTCGGTTCGTCTTTGAACTAAAGTGATCGCCGGTATGAAGAATAGGGGTTATAAGATAGATAAGACAATATATATGTTTGATATGGATATAAAATGGTTAAACGCATTCTAGATGATTATATGTGCACGTTCTACAATGTTAAACACTGATGTTCAAAAAAAAAATACAATGTTAAACACTGCAACTCTACTATCTTTGATTAAAGTCGTAACCATATTACCGGCACATAAAAGAATGGGAGAGTATCATCTCAAGTAACTTGAGTCAAGTTAGAGGATCTTCAACAATTAGATTAAAATCAAAGGTCAAAATGATGTGATTTCTTTTTTAATCTTGACCTTTGATTTTAATCTAATATTGAGGATCCTCTAACTTAACTTGAGTCATGTTGTCCCACCCAATATTTTAAAACCTGGTTTTTTGATTGACCCGGCCGAGTCGCCGGGTCACTGGTTCAACCATCAGGTCGAACCGGTTTTAGGGAAAAAAAAGAAACCAGCAATATAGATGGACTTTTTTGCTAAATGAGTGTTACTATAAACAACTTTGTTTTAGTTATTGTATTAATTAGAGTAGTACACTTTTTGTTACACATGGATTCTTGTTGTTCGTCAGTATTTTTTGAGACATAATTTACATTAGTAACATTCTTACTAACTTTAGTTAGCTATCTACTGTATTACAACCGTAGTCATCAATTTAACTTCGCACATGGTCATCTACATATTCTATAGTTATATCACATCTCCAGGGGTTTTGGTTCTTGAATTCCAGCTATTCATAGCATAGAGCACTTTGAATACAAAATTTAGATGTATAGAATCTTGTTTTCAATCTGTATTTTAAAATACAGGCATGACCTGACCGGATTTATCAAACCGGGTCAACCGGGGTTAATTAAAAACCGCCGGGTCAATCTAGTTCTTAAACAAGCATAAAACCGGTCACATCCGGCCCGGTCTTCGAGCCGGTTCAACTGGCCGGGTCGACCCGGGTTTTAAAACATTGGTCCCACCAACTTGAGAGGATCTTCCTAAAAAAATGTTCCTAACACGTCATTCGACTGGCTGTTATTGTACACGACTACACGAAGATAGTTTATACTTTCTATATAAGGTTTCTTACAATTTTGCTTCTTATTTGTGTACCAACTTCAAATAATTAGGAGAAAAAAATTTGCTTTAAAATACTCAAATTTCTTTTATTTAACTTGTTAAAACAACATCAAAAATAGTATGATGACACATAAAAAAGTTGTATAACATAAAGAAATCATTAGATCATCATGTTTTTACAAATGTAATTGAACATAAGTATCACAAGGTTATGAGTAAATCAATAACTTATTTGCTATGATTTTAGCCAAGTTAAACTAATAAGATATTGAAATGAATAATTAGGTACATCATATAAACATCTCAATTCTTGTATCAAAGGTTCTATGTTGAATAAAATAATCACATATTCTCTATATATACTAAAGCGTTTGATGCAAGCTTTATTATATTTTACTCCTGTGGGCTTGCATGGGCTTCTTTTCCGTTTAACCTATTTAGCCTAACATCACAATACTAAACTGTTCCAGTGAAGAGTAATGAACTAATAATTTGTTACTGGACCTCATATTTAGCCCGGTCGTTTTTCTGACCCAATCTTCCATTTACTTTTTTATTTGAACATATCTTCCATTTACTTTAGGCCAAGCAGTTGCACATAATATGTTTAAGTACTTATTACTTATATTAGTACCAACAAATTTGAAACGTAGAAATCGATAGATAAGTAAACACCAAAAATTAACATTTGTAAGTTAATACCATCTGCTGCCCCAATATCACGGATTTAAATTCTTACGTAGATTTTATGAAAAAATAAAGACCGTAAACACGACGACGATAAAAACAACAAAATAAAAGAGAACAATCAGTTTTGCGCATTGAAAATCAAAAGATGACTAAAGAACAGTTTCACAGAAAAGTCCCGCCGCAATGCGGCGGGCGCCAAACTACTTGTTATCTTACAATCTGCTTTATAATTAAAAAATATACATATGTAGATGATACTTTTTGTCATGTTTTTTTAATGAATGGGAATGGAAAGACAAACTAGAGGGCCAATAAGTGAGGCTAATCCAATCCATTGATATGATATGGTTAGTGGGGAAAAAGACGACACAAAAATACAAAAGTGAAGGGGTCACATAATTGGAATAAATTGTCCGTGTATCTCGTATCCATGTATCTACATTAATTGCTTTTAAAACATTTTTTCCTATCATCACATATCTAGTCAGGATGTACCTAAAGTGGAAGCTGATCGTTACACATGCTACCTATCGATGTGAGCCTCCGAGGCACGATGTATAAGTGCAAGTTAATCGGAGTTTTTTCTGAAGGGGTTTGTTTAATGGGTGCTCATAGGGCATTAGTTTAGTTGTATAAAAAGGAAATGTTGAGTTCATTAAATTCAAAATCACATGTAATTGTGGTAATTTATATGTTTAACTAATGTGTATTAAAAGCATTTTATGATTTAAAAGGAAAGTTCGAGTTTAGTTAAATAGATCAAAGCGTGCTTTATGAGCACCTGTTAGACAAACCCTTTCTTAAGATACCGCTACCCTTGTATCTTTTGTACTACTAGTATGTATACCGACTTACCAGTTCTTTTTACCTAAAGTTTCTAGTTACTCAGTAATTAAGTTTAATCACAAAAAAGTGTGCAGATGAGTTTAGTCTATCTCGGATTAAGTAGAGTAACTTGATTGATGAGCAATGGGTTTTAATTGAAGAAAGAAGAAAAAAATCCGAACTTAAGTACTAGGTCTGTTGGACTAACTTGATTGATGAGCAGCTTGAACTGGCCTGTTCCGAGCCGAAACCATATGTAATCCTTATTGTCATCTCTAGTTACCGTCACTATTAACGCAATCTTTTGATTGATCCAACCACTACACTAGTTTCATAATTTTTGATGATTCTTTATTACAGTAACAAGATGATCAGCAAGAAGATTGTGAAGTATATTACAAACAGATTTTGGATTTGCTGGTCCAATCCAACCAACCATGTTGGTTTTAATCTCCTATTTCTACATAAAATACAAGAACGGAAAAGAAGATTATTTTGTTAACATGAGTGTCTTTCCTTGGAGGATGTGAATCAAAGCACACTTTGTACCTGTATCGCCAAATGACCCATCCGGTGGTTTGAATGACTGCATCAAAACACAACCACCAATTTTCTGGTTAATTCTGAGGTGCCCTTCTTTTACTGTATTATCAAAAAGAAAAAGTGACCCGCCTGTTGATCCAATATACGAGTACTTGTCTTTCTGGTATAACAACTTGTTATTAACAAGTTGGATTATTTTTTATTGCGAATCTGAAAAACAATCACCTCCAGCATTTTAATATTTCTACTTGCTTATGATACTTGTGTTTTAAGATATGCTGCAACTCATGGTTTATTAACAACCAGTTCTGTAAATTACAGATTGATTATAAGTTTATCACAAAATTCTAAAGATTTTCAAGCAGGAATCTGAAGATACTACAATTTTTGGGTGACTGTAAAAATATTACAAAAAATCAAGACAGTGACAGAGATATAAGAATCAGTGAATCAGGATGCAAGATATGAGACCATCCTAGTAACCTAAATCACAAAGCTGATACACATCTAAGGAGACGGGAGACCCAACATCTAACAGGGTATCATTTCTTTCAAACAAACTTTTACCATAAATCATGGTACAGTCGTACACTATGAAAACCAAATCCTTGATGCACCAAAGTAACTAACCATATAAGGATGACACGGGCTATTACTATTTTTGAATTATTAATAACAGTTAACAGTATCAAACTTTATCTAGATCTAACCAGCAGAAATAATAAATTTGGGAGGACCGAAAATAGCAGCTAAACCTGTCTATAGCTTCAACCATTACCATATATGTGGAACAAACCAGCCAAAATTGAAACAAACAATGTAACTAGCTATTATAAACGTCAAATATAAATTTATGAATGATATGTTTTCATAGTAATGCACAACTAAAAATATTTAGTATAAAGTAATCATCTAACCTAAATTTGTTTAAAAACCATTTTTGTGCCAGGAAAAGTACTCAAATACATGACACTTGACAGTTCATATGAGGATATAGGTTAAACAGTTATATTTGTAAATTTAAGCCAAGACAACATGTTCAATTACCAGAAAACAGATATACATATTAGTATATTACAACCCAGGCTGCATACAGAAAAACAAAACAAAACTGGTTATGGTTCGAACCAACATATTTACATTAACTCTCTATAAATCTTACTAAAAATCTCTAGATGACAAATCACAGTTCACCGCAGCCTAAGCTATGCGACATCGAGAATAGACAGGCGGAACCAGCAACACACACAGGATTCTTCTTTTGTTACTTAACATAAATTTTAATTTAGTTTCCGCGACTTACATTTGACCCATACCTTTTATTTAACAATAAGTGGATGGTACAAAGACCAATGACCTGATGTCACTTCTTTTGTGTTTTCACTCTATCCTATACGAATAGCTTGCATTAGAAACAACACAATTAACCAACCACTGACCTGCAAAATAGCAAACCACTAGAGGTTAAATGAAGAAAATAAGAGATAGCCCAACAGAGAGAGGTTTAAAGAGTGAGTATTACCCCAGCGTTGTTATCACAAAATCCTTTTCTGTATTTACAAATCACTATAGACAAACTTAATCTCCAAACTTCCAGAAAAAGCTCTTTAGACTCGCTTTCAGAGGATATCATACAACGGAAACTGCTGCATTCTTTATTCGACTCTTAAATATGAGGATGCGTAAATGGGCATTTGATTTCCGTTATTTAACTGTTATAATGAAAATAATTAGCAAGGAATATAACCGTCAGATAAACACAAAAGTATAAGGTTCGCACACACAAAAAGAATGAGTAACGTATAGACATTAAATTACGAAAATAGCTAATTATACCTAATATTTGTGTCTCTGTACTTAACGAGTCATCATCCCCGTCTCGGAAACAAGTATATGCAACCTGATCCCTCTACATCCAAAAGTTTTGGTGTTTGCATGCATCACTTTGTCCATGTTACTTTCAGTACTTAACAAACATGACCACATATTAGCGATGTTAATTCTCGTCTAGTATATGCGCAAATTCTCCAAGAACCTTGGGATTAATCTCAGTCGCCACCCGGAAATCCAACATGGACGCCGAAAACGACGGTCCCGCCCTTCGTGAAGACCGTGAACGAGCTAACTCCAAACTCGGCTTGATAACCCTTTTCAAAAAACAATCCAACCCATTATTCAATAAGTTAACACAATCCGTACTAATATCCAAACCTTCCGTTTTCAATTTATGCTTCACCCTATTCCTTAACAAACTCGTGACAGGCAAATGACCACTATAATGACAAGTCTCGGTTTGGTACACAGAATCCGAACCACTAGAAATCACTTTCCTTGTCTCTTTCGATTGCAGGCTAATACCAAGCGGAGCCTTAACGGGACATCTACTATAAACACCGGGACTCAACACACCTTGCTCAACTTCTTCCCCATCTTCAACCGAATTAACTTCCAAAGGCGGCTTACTCCCCAGCGAAAGCAACTCAGTCGCACTTTGTTGCTCTTCAACACTCCGTTTCTTTTCCTTAAATTTACTCTCACGTATATTCGGTGTCCTTCCTTTCCTAGGAGACGCTAGAAACGCGTCACTTTTCACATGCTTTTGCACCGGTACATCACACAAAGCAGTGTTTCTCACAATCGCTAAAACAAGTTCGTTATGCAAACGAAGATTCTCTCGACCTAATAAAGCGACACACATCTTATCAAACTCGGGTTTCTTAACCTTACAGCTCAAATACCTAGTCATTAAACTAAAGTACTTTTCCGCCTGTAGTGTTCCAACTCTCTTTTCTATCTCGAGTTTCAGGTCGAAAGTCGAAACTCGGCGAAAAGCCGGCATTTCTACTCTAATTTATCAATATCTTAATCTTAACATAATGGAAGTGATAAATATAATGATATAAGTAACTAAAAGCCCTAAATCAGCGTTGACTAAGTTTGACTTTGTCAGTTCTGCAAGAAATAATGAAAAATGGATCAATTAAAGTTATTGTTACTTAATTCAATGAAATAAAAGCTCAAAATAGAAATTGATAAATTAGAAATGGAAATAAGTGAATATACCTCTGATTGGATTGAATTAATTTGATGGATTGGGATTGAGATTGAGATTGAAATTGGGATTTAGGGTTTGTTAGTCAAAGGGTCACGTGCGGTGAATGTGAATGTGAATGTAAGAGTCAAGTGTGAAAGTGAGGTAAAACAGGTCGTGTTTGGCTGCTGTACTGTCAATGCAAGTGTTTATGCTTACAAGTACCAATCAACAAGTCAGCTTTTTTTTTTTTTTTTTTTTTTTTTTTTTTTTTTTTTTTTTTTTTTTTTTTTTTTTTCATAAATACTATTTTTAGCGTTGCCTTTCTTTTTTTCCTTTTGGTCCTAATTTTATTCTTTTTTACAAATAACCTAAAGATAGAGCTGGCTGCGTCCGTTATAAGCGTCGTCACGTTATTTTTTTTTTTTTTTTTTATCCTATAACATTAATATAACATAAATTTTGAAAAATAATCTTCCCATATTTAACATATTATAGGTGTCGGTTAAGGGTGTCGATAGAGTCTGGTTGACTCAAACCCGATAAGGCTTATCAGGTCGAGTTGAATCGAGTTTAAAAATCTTATCGGATTGAATTAGGATTGAATTATTTTTATTATCAGGTCAACCTAATAAGACCCAAATTTATTTTCTAAAATTTATTTCCCAAAAGTTTTATAAACCCACTAGTTTCTTCAATTACACAGGACATTTCATTTAACAATAAACTTACTAATAGTCCGTTAGTTCAATTGCATGCGTGCTTTCTTTCTCATCTTGACTCTCTGCAAGAAAATTGTAACTGTCAATTAACTTTTATAAATTAAAGCCACGACGAAAGAAACAACAATCTATAAAATATAAATACATTTTATGAGTGCAAAGATTTCAACCATATACTCATACATCATATTGATGCACCTCTCACAAATGTTTTTAGGATTTTGGCAACATTAAAAGTAAGGGTCAACCTTTCTCTTGTCGGTTGATAATTAAACACAAGACTTCTTTGTCTTGTTAGCAACCCATCTTTCATACATTCTTCCGAACCTCAGTGTCCTTGCATAAAGGACTTGTAACATCAACTTCACACACTAATTCGTAAAGTTCTTTAAGTAAATGTGTGACTCCTCCCAAACTAACCAGTCAACCAGGTGTGGTCAACAAGTCAAATCTGAGAGAGGAGTGATCAATTTATGATCCGGTGTAAGCACAGTGTATCCCCGGGTCGTTAAGTCCCGACGAGATTGAAATTGTGTTTTGGAAACGTTTTGGGAATGAGTGATTCAGGAATAGTAACCAGATTAAGAATGATTATTTGGTGTTGTCTATGCTAAGAAAATGATAATTAACAAAATTCTACACTACAGGGAAACAGAATTAGGCTTGGGGAAAACCTAATACAAACAGACTAATTACGTAAATGGAAAAAGGTTAAATCTGAACAATTATAAACTACAGAGGGTGAAAATGCAACTTTTCAAACTTAAAATTAAAAGAAAATTAATTTAAAAAGAAAATTATTTTTTTGATTATTTTAATATTTAAATATTAATTAATTACTAAAACTATTTAAAAAGTTAATTTAAACTAATTTATAACAAATCTAAAAAGGATTAAGAATACAAAATTACACTAAAAATTTGCAAAATTAATTTCTAAAAATCTAAAATGACTTAAAAGAAATATAAAAATTGAAAATAAATATTTTTGTCTTTTTTTGTGGATCTTTTATTAATTAATTACTAAACTATTATATTAAGGTTATTTAAACTAGATTAAATAAGAAAAATAGAAAATGAAAAGAGAAAATTACAAATCAAATTTTTACAGAATCTAAATAATGTTTACAAGCTAGGAAAATTATAAAAATGGATCTGAGATTAAATTTAAACACTTAAACTATTTTCTTTTTGGTTTTTGGATTAAAACTGTTTTAAATAAAATTAAACCTAGAAATTACCAAATGAACAGTAGGAATTATAAGAAAATTAATAGAAGTACTAAATATTATGTAGAACTTAGGAAAAATATAAAAAGATACTACTGGTTAACAAAAATTATTAAAACTATTTAATTTACTAGTTTTAACTAATTATTAATTTAAATATTATTAATTCTAATAAATACTAAATTAAAAGGGAAAATTCTAAGAAAATTTATCCAAATACTTTAAGATGACAAGAAATTAAGAAAAATATAAAAACAGATAAGTGTTTAATAAAAATTTAAAAGAAAAATTAAAAAGCTAAATTACATTAAATAGAAGTTATCACTTTTCTTACAAAGTGATGTTTTTTTGAAATTTTCTTTTTGGAACTTGTTCTAACACTGAAAATGAACAACTTTTGTGAAAACACTTTTTATGAAACTCAAAAATAAGCTTAATGCTAGCTTATGTTTCCAACAGTGAGATTTTTAAGCTTAAAAATGGTTTTTTGAGTTGGAACAAGCTACTAACAAGCTATACACTGGACAAAGAGAATAAAATAAGCTGTAATCAAGTGAATAGTAGGAATAAGCAATATCAACAAGAAAAGGACTCTGATAAGCTTAATAAGCAATAAAAAGCAAGTCCAATACCCCACAGACGAAACAGGCCTTAAGGGCTTATTTGCAGGCTTGTGGGGCCCACATGGGAAGTTGGAGGCCCAAACTTAAGGTTGATCCAATAAGCTCAACTTATTGGCTTTTCAAAAAGCTAAGACTCAACCATTGGGTCCCACAAACAAACACAGGGGAGGGCATGGAACTTGGGCATGTTATGCTGATGACTCAGCATGGGTGTGAAATGGGACAAGGTTAAAGGGACATGCAGCCCTATTAAATAAGCTACAGAGCTTAAAATAAGCCCTGAGCCAACAAGCTAGTACTACTAGCTTGCCAAAGAACCAAAGATCTCTCAGTGGGACCCACTGAGAAGCTCTACAAGAGCTTGTGAAAATGGCCTCACCCCTGGTACAGGGGAGGTTTTTGTGAACTAGACCAAAAGAAAGGACTAAATAAGCACTTAAAGAAAAATCTATAAATTAAGCAAAAATATGTATAAAAAAAGCTGAGCTTCTGTATTTTAAGAATCTAGAAGCTCATAAGCTAACACTGAAAGATAAGATCATGAAAGGTCTCACTATTCTTGGAAAAACTGAGTACATATGCAATTTTGTCTTTATGATCAAGAACACTAAGTTGACTTTATTAGATTTTGATTGATCCTAATTGACTGATTATGTTATATTATGCTAAATGGAAATTAAATTAAGCTATGATTACCACTAATGAACCATTATGCAAGTTTATGGAACCATATTCCTAACAGTGGACAATTTATTGAGATGAAACAAAGATTTTGACTTTTTAATAAAAGAGAATTGGATTTTATGACTTACATGACCTATTATCAACTAACATAACTTGTTCAAACCATTTTTAACCCCTGAAATAAAATGGAACTCAGTATACTCCCATGAGCCAAACACCCCTTTAAAACATTGATTTTGTGATTTTCAAAGGAATTGAATGTTCAAGTCCATAAAACTGATGTATAAGGTTGAAATATGATCACACGGACTGATTTAAGCATAAGGATACCAACTTTAACAACAGACACTTAAGAATCAATTCTAAGCTATTATGACAGTTAAATTAGAAAATCTGAGTAGCAAACTATCTAATGAACAATCATGACATATTAAGCATCATTACAACTAAAAAACATTAAATAAACTCAAAGGAACAACAATTAAGCAGTACAAGCATGATTACATTAAAAAGCATAAAATGGAAATTTTGCTTACAAGTGAATTTAGACTGAAAATCAGTGAACCACGGACCTTAGAACAACCTATAGGCTTCCCATGAAGCCACTAATACCACTGCCATCCATTATTAACAGTGCTCCAGCAATCTACAGTCTTCTTTCTTTTTTTTTTCTCTTTTTTTTGTGATTTTTTTTTTTTTTTTGTATTTTTGAGATTATTGAGCTGAACTAATTTAAATGCTTTAAAAGCTTTAAGAAGCTGATAAATAAGCTTAAGTGAGCTTCAATGAATACTGAACAACCATTTTTAACAACACTAGAATACGTATGCAATTTTCATTAAAAATGGAAACTCATGGATTTCAACTGCAAACTTGGAATTAATTGTTTAGAAACTTGAAAATTACAACATTAACTGAGATTACGTTCTAAAAACTAGGTTTAGTAACTAAAAAACAGATGAATACATGAAAACGACATAAAAATAATACTAAGTAACTACCCAGTGGCCTCTGCTTCTTCTTCTTCATTATATAGGGGACTTTTAGGGTTTGTGGACCCCCTCTGAACATTTCCCACTTGTAATATGGACCCTTGGATCACTAGGATTCATCCTAGCCCTTAAATTATTTTTGGCGGGAAAATTGGTTTAGTACCAATTGGGGGTCTGTGAGGGTGTAGGGGGTTTATAGGGTAGGGTAGGGGTGGTGGAGGTGACTGCTTGGGCGGTGGAGATGATAGGTGGTAGTGGGCAAGTGGTGATGGTGGGAGTGGTGTTGCAGGTTCAAGTGGTGGGGGGAAAGAGGTGGAGTCAAAGGGGTTTGACTGGGGGGTTATATAAAACGGGGTGGGTTTGTTTTGGTTTTATGGGCTTGTGGGGGTGATTGGGCCAAAGGAAAAAGGAGATGGGTGGGCTGGTTGTATGGTTGTGTTTGTTGGGTTTGGATTTGGGTTTATGTAATAATATAGGAGAGTCCGTTTGGTTTGTAAGTTATATACCCCAAGGACCAAAAGTGTAAAGTCTGATTTTTGAGGGGTAGTTTGTGGCAATATTCCAAGGTTATTCAAGGGACCATAATTGCCAAGTTTCAATAACCCAAGGACCATGATTGCTTATTTTCCAATTTAGATGTCCAGGGGTATTTTCTGCCAGAATTCAAACTTGAGGGGCCAAAACTGCCAAATCTTCAAAATTATGCTCCAAGGGTCAGAATTGTCATTCCATGATTTTTGGGGGACTGTTGTTGGATTTTCTTCAAAATAAATCATCCAGGGACCATTTCTGACAATTCTGGAAGTACATGGACTGTTTCTACTAATTGTGAAAGTAGAATGACCAAACTTGTAAACTTTTTGAATTTTTCACCAAAGGACTAATTATGACAACTTGTGATTTCAAAAGGACTTTTGGTGACTTTTTATTTAAAATAAGTGCTTAGGGACTAGTTTTGTCAATTCTTGATAGTTGAGGGACTGAAACTGCCAATTATGCAAACTTTGGTCGTTTTTCATTTGTTTTTAAACATTTTGCATCTGAAACATATAAAACACACTTTTGGAATATTTTCATTATTTTGATGCATTATTGGGTGTTTTTGGATGTTTTGGCAGTTCAAATGTAACAAAAATGATGAGTATTTACACACTCATCAATCCCCCACACTAAAATATTGCTAGTCCCTAGCAATCTTTAAGGAAAACTTAATGGATTTGATGTCTCTTTACCAAAAGCCATTACTTCTGGAGTAGCCAAATGTTT
>LBNU01014509.1:47849-65861 GCA_014162995.1 Artemisia annua
AATCGAAGTAATTTAACTTCACGATTTGTTTTGTTGTTTATGATTTTTTTGGTGTTGTTAACACTTTAGGAAAAGTGTTAATGACTTTTTTCTGATATGATTAAGATTTTTACAAAAAAAATTTTACAGAGTGATGTGATTTGTACAAGGAGGGTTTTGAAAATCACTAAACCTAAACGTTTTTAAAACACGCAACAACCTCCCCGGCAGCGGCGCCAAAATTTGACTCCTCCCAAACTAACCAGTCAACCAGGTGTGGTCAACAAGTCAAATATGAGAGAGGAGTGATCAATTTATGATCCGGTGTAAGCACAGTGTATCCCCGGGTCGTTAAGTCCCGACGAGATTGAAATTGTGTTTTGGAAACGTTTTGGGAATGAGAGATTCAGGAATAGTAACCAGATTAAGAATGATTATTTGGTGTTGTCTATGCTAAGAAAATGATAATTAACAAAATTCTACACTACAGGGAAACAGAATTAGGCTTGGGGAAAACCTAATACAAACAGACTAATTACGTAAATGGAAAAAGGTTAAATCTGAACAATTATAAACTACAGATGGTGAAAATGCAACTTTTCAAACTTAAAATTAAAAGAAAATTAATTTAAAAAGAAAATTATTTTTTTGATTATTTTAATATTTAAATATTAATTAATTACTAAAACTATTTAAAAAGTTAATTTAAACTAATTTATAACAAATCTAAAAAGGATTAAGATTACAAAATTACACTAAAAATTTGCAAAATTAATTTCTAAAAATCTAAAATGACTAAAAGGAAATATAAAAATTGAAAATAAATATTTTTGTCTTTCTGTGGATCTTTTATTAATTAATTACTAAACTATTATATTAAGGTTACTTAAACTAAATTAAATAAGAAAAATAGAAAATGAAAAGAGAAAATTACAAATCCAATTTTTTCAGAATCTAAATAATGTTTAAAAGCTAGGAAAATTATAAAAATGGATCTGAGATTAAATTTAAACACTTAAACTATTTTCTTTTTGGTTTTTGGATTAAAACTGTTTTAAATAAAATTAAACCTAGAAATTACCAAATGAATAGTAGAAATTATAAGAAAATTAATAGAAGTACTAAATATTATGTAAAACTTTGGAAAAATATAAAAAGATACTACTGGTTAACAAAAATTATTAAAACTATTTAATTTACTAGTTTTAACTAATTATTAATTTAACTATTATTAATTCTAATAAATACTAAATGAAAAGGGAAAATTCAAAGAAAATTTATACAAATACTTTAAGATGACAGGAAATTAAGAAAAATATAAAAACAGATAAGTGTTTAATAAAAATTTAAAAGAAAAATTAAAAAGCTAAATTACATTAAATAGAAGTTGTCACTTTTCTTAAAAAGTGATGTTTTTTTGAAATTTTCTTTTTGGAACTTGTTCTAACACTGAAAATGAACAACTTTTGTGAAAACACTTTTTATGAAACTCAAAAATAAGCTTAATGCTAGCTTATGTTTCCAACAGTGAGATTTTTAAGCTTAAAAATGGATTTTTGAGTTGGAACAAGCTACTAACAAGCTATACACTGGACAAAGAGAATAAAATAAGTTGTAATCAAGTGAATAGTACTAGGAATAAGCAATATCAACAAGAAAAGGACACTGATAAGCTTAATAAGCAATAAAAAGCAAGTCCAATACCCCACAGACCAAACAGGCCTTAAGGGCTTATTTGCAGGCTTGTGGGGCCCACATGGGAAGTTGGAGGCCCAAACTTAAGGTTGATCCAATAAGCTCAGCTTATTGGCTTTTCAAAAAGCTAAGACTCAACCATTGGGTCCCACAAACAAACACAGGGGAGGGCATGGAACTTGGGCATGTTATGCTGATGACTCAGCATGGGTGTGAAATGGGACAAGGTTAAAGGGACATGCAGCCCTATTAAATAAGGTACAAAGCTTAAAATAAGCCCTGAGCCAACAAGCTAGTACTACTAGCTTGCCAAAGAACCAAAGATCTCTTAGTGGGACCCACTGAGAAGCTCTACAAGAGCTTGTGAAAATGGCCTCACCCCTGGTACAGGGGAGGTTTTTGTGAACTAGACCAAAAGAAAGGACTAAATAAGCACTTAAAGAAAAATCTATAAATTAAGCAAAAATATGTATAAAAAAGCTGAGCTTCTGTATTTTAAGAATCCAGAAGCTCATAAGCTAACACTGAAAGATAAGATCATGAAAGGTCTCACTATTCTTGGAAAAACTGAGTACAATCCAGAAGCTCATAAGCTTACACTGAAAGATAAGATCATGAAAGGTCTCACTATTCTTGGAAAAACTGAGTACATATGTAATTTTGACTTTATGATCAAGAACACTAAGTTGACTTTATTAGATTTTGATTGATCCAAATTGATTGATTATGTTATATTATTCTAAATGGAAATTAAATTAAGCTATGATTACCACTAATGAACCATTATGCAAGTTTATGGAACCATATTCCTAATAGTGGACAATTTATTGAGATGAAACAAAGATTTTGACTTTTTAATAAAAGAGAACTGGATTTTATGACTTACATGACCTATTATCAACTAACATAACTGGTTCAAACCATTTTTAACCCCTGAAATAAAATGGAACTCACTATACTCCCATGAGCCAAACACCCCTTTAAAACATTGATTTTGTGATTTTCAAAGGAATTGAATGTTCAAGTCCATAAAACTGATGTATAAGGTTGAAATATGATCACACGGACTGATTTAAGCACAAGGATACCAACTTTAACAACAGACACTTAAGAATCAATTCTAAGTTATTATGACAGTTAAATTAGAAAATCTGAGTAGCAAACTATCTAATGAACAATCATGACATATTAAGCATCATTACAACTAAAAAACATTAAATAAACTCAAAGGAACAACAATTAAGCAGTACAAGCATGATTACATTAAAAAGCATAAAATGGAAATTTTGCTTACAAGTGAATTTAGACTGAAAATCAGTGAACCACGGACCTTAGAACAACCTATAGGCTTCCCATGAAGCCACTAATACCACTGCCATCCATTATTAACAGTGCTCCAGCAATCTACAGTCTTCTTTCTTTTTTTTTTCTCTTTTTTTTGTGATTTTTTTTTTTTTTTTTTTTTTTTGAGATTATTGAGCTGAACTAATTTAAATGCTTTAAAAGCTATAAGAAGCTGATAAATAAGCTTAAGTGAGCTTCAATGAATACTGAACAACCATTTTTAACAACACTAGAATACGTATGCAATTTTCATTAAAAATGGAAACTCATGGATTTCAACTGCAAACTTGGAATTAATTGTTTAGAAACTTGAAAATTACAACATTAACTGAGATTACGTTCTAAAAACTAGGTTTAGTAACTAAAAAACAGATGAATACATGAAAACGACATAAAAATAATACTAAGTAACTACCCAGTGGCCTTTGCTTCTTCTTCTTCATTATATAGGGGACTTTTAGGGTTTGTGGACCCCCTCTGAACATTTCCCACTTGTAATATGGACCCTTGGATCACTAGGATTCATCCTAGCCCTTAAATTATTTTTGGCGGGAAAATTGGTTTAGTACCAATTGGGGGTCTGTGAGGGTGTAGGGGGTTTATAGGGTAGGGTAGGGGTGGTGGAGGTGACTGCTTGGGCGGTGGAGATGATAGGTGGTAGTGGGCAAGTGGTGATGGTGGGAGTGGTGTTGCAGGTTCAAGTGGTGGGGGGAAAGAGGTGGAGTCAAAGGGGTTTGACTGGGGGGTTATATAAAACGGGGTGGGTTTGTTTTGGTTTTATGGGCTTGTGGGGGTGATTGGGCCAAAGGAAAAAGGAGATGGGTGGGCTGGTTGTATGGTTGTGTTTGTTGGGTTTGGATTTGGGTTTATGTAATAATATAGGAGAGTCCGTTTGGTTTGTAAGTTATATACCCCAAGGACCAAAAGTGTAAAGTCTGATTTTTGAGGGGTAGTTTGTGGCAATATTCCAAAGTTATTCAAGGGACAATAATTGGCAATTTCAATAACCCAAGGACCATGATTGCTTATTTTCCAATTTAGATGTCCAGGGGTATTTTCTGCCAGAATTCAAACTTGAGGGGCCAAAACTGCCAAATCTTCAAAATTATGCTCCAAGGGTCAGAATTGTCATTCCATGATTTCTGGGGGACTGTCGTTGACTTTTCTTCAAAATAAATCATCCATGGACCATTTCTGACAATTCTGGAAGTACATGGACTGTTTCTACTAATTGTGAAAGTAGAAGGACCAAACTTGTAAACTTTTGAAAATTTTCACCAAAGGACTAATTATGACAACTTGTGATTTCAAAAGGACTTTTGGTGACTTTTTATTTAAAATAAGTGCTTAGGGACTAGTTTTGTCAATTCTTGATAGTTGAGGGACTGAAACTGCCAATTATGCAAACTTTGGTCGTTTTTCATTTGTTTTTAAACATTTTGCATCTGAAACATATAAAACACACTTTTGGAATATTTTCATTATTTTGATGCATTATTGGGTTTTTTTGGATGTTTTGGCAGTTCAAATGTAACAAAAATGATGAGTATTTACACACTCATCAATGTGTCTCGCATATGTGCATCATTTCAAAAAGGAATTCAACAGACGCTCCTCGATGAAGTGGATGTTTTTTTAACCCACTGGTTGTGACAACCACTTGATATAGTTGGTTGATTTCCTTTTTGGAATGGTATCCATAACTATGTTGCGAGACTTGTGTCACATATTCACGAGCAAATGAGGATTTGGTTAACTGTTCACCTTTCTTTCTTAAGGCTCTTTTGTCCAGGACTAAAATTCGTTGACACAGTTGATCTAGAAGTCTTAGCATCCTGGTTAGGTTGGTTTATGATTCTCAGAATGATGATCGACATTGTTGTTGTTACTGTTCACCAGCTACAGTATTAACAAAGACAATTAATGATTCGATCATTCTATCGTAATAACTACTAAACCTTATCATTTCGCTTATTTCACAAAGAGTTACGCTGAGGCGCAATTCACCTTGCAATAGTTTTTAGGTAAGTGTTTTACCACACAAACTGCCCCCCCTCCTAGATTCGAGACTCAAAAACCAAACAGCCATATTTAGTCTCTTTGTGCACCGTGGGTCTGCTGTGGCGGAATACCAATAGACTACAACATAAATTCATTGTCCTTCAAATTCATTAGCTTCTGTATGACATATGACCAACGAATTCCAAGAGCCACCTCATCCCGCGTCAGCCATGTACACACAAACACAACATTGTGGTATTACCTGCCTGTAGGAGTTGAGTTAGGAGAGTGTAACAATTACGGGTGGTGCACCAAAGTCTAAGATTACACATAGGATAAGACCTAAACGTGTCGGTTTTCCAATCTTCTATTTTATATCTAGTATTAATACGGTTTTTCTGAAAATTCGTTTTATGTATGAACTATTCATGAATTCATACAACGATTTTTTAATTTTATAAAAACAAATATTTGTAATAAAAAGTGTGTAAACTCAGGTTACCCTTCCAAATACCTTTTTAGATAGGTTCCACTAAATTCATAACACTATCCTTTTTATTACGGGATCTTGCTGTCAAGGATCACGGTGCTGTACACCCTATCACATAACTTTAGCAAGACACCCAGTTTTATTAAGTTTATAAATAACGAGACCGGCGTTGCTCGTCGCGTTGCGGGCGGGTCTGTTTTTTTCCCGTTGTTTTTCTTAAAAGTTGTTTAATGTGTTATATTTAGGAATTTAAGTTATCGATAGGATAGAGTAGATAAAATGATCGTGTAAGATAGAATTTAAATTTCTACGTTGTTAGTTTATACGACGTATAGCTATAATTTTAGATTTTACGTTATAGGTTTACCTTTTATGTTATAATGTTACATTTAACTTATGATGTTAGACTCCTTTTTNTATCATTTATTGTGGTTACCTTTTGTTAAATGTTATTGGGCTTTTGTGTTATTAATTGAGATTAATTTTTTGGTAAAATGTTGTGGGCTTTTTTTTCCATTAATTGACCCTATATCTTTTGCTAAAATACCTGGCCTTTTGTCTAAAGCGTGTTTTTATATGTGTTGATTTGGGGAAAGTGAAATTTAGGGTTTGAGATACAAAAGTGATGGCTCCTAAATTTCCAAAGTTGTTGAAGACCGCGCATGAAACCGGTGATCGGCGCATTCCATAAGGTGCTTCATTCGATTTTCTCCCGAGAGAAGAAAGCATATCAGGGTGATCAAAGAAGCTACAGTGAAAGGATTGAGGAAATTGAAGCGAGGGTTGAGTACCATCATGGTCTTATCTTGGAGTTAAAAAAGTTTGAAAGGGACGCTATTGTTGATCAAGGATTGCAAGATTTGGTAAATGAGGAGAAAGAAGACTTGGCTGAAATTGGACGTTTGGTTCAGACGAAGTATGCAGCGTCTCTACATGATGGTCAGAAGTCTATTGTTATGAGGAAGCTCAGGAAATTGGAGTAAGCTTGTTGGTGTTTATGGTTTTAGTGTACTGAAATGTTTTGAAAGGTCCTTGTATGTTATGGATTTTTGTTGGATGAAATGGTTAAGGACCTTGTAGTTGTGTAGGACTTTGTAGTTGTGTAGGGATAATTTAGGCAGTGTAGTTGTGTAGTGTGGCTGGATGGGGATGTAAGTGTAGCTGGGACCTGTTGTATTTTGATGTTAATATTAATAAAAGTTTAAGTTATTAGTTATTTGAATTGTTGTTAATTTTTGGGATTTTGTTTTGTGTTGGTTTCATTGTATTGGATATGGCTACTCATTGGATATTTTACCTATGTGTATGGTTCCTTGAATAGTTTTTGTAGGTAGATTCCTTTTTTTGGGTAAGAAAGATTGGCAGGATTATAAAGAGTGCCTGGGTAGATTCCTGGTGTTTTTTGGCTTTTGTCCAGATATTTGGATTACTGTGGTGCATGTGAAGAAT
Source organism: Artemisia annua (assembly GCA_014162995.1). NCBI lineage: Eukaryota > Viridiplantae > Streptophyta > Magnoliopsida > Asterales > Asteraceae > Artemisia > Artemisia annua. Next base: position 54,808 of record LBNU01014509.1, read on the forward strand.
AGAGCTAAGGAACGTTGTTTTAGTTTGTTAGTTTCACTGTTTTTAGTTAGATGTAATGGCTATATAAGGAGTACTATGGCCTTATTATTGGTACTTAGATCCTTTTAGTATTGTCCCAAGAAGCTGTGAAAGACAATGGTTCTTACTCCTAACTTTGATGAGCTGAAAGAGCAATGCAATTCGAATAGGTTGGAACATTGTTTCCGGTTTTTTTTATGCAACAGGCGTCTCAGAATGATGGATTTATCACATTTCTAGAAGAAGGATGTGAAGATGTACGTCGTAGGATGCGAAAACAACGTGAGCTACTTCAAGAAGGCAAAACTTTTAGCCCATTTGACCCTGTTTCTGCCGATGGGTTGCAGTGTATCAAAGAGGCATTGTATAAGGATGGCCAGCTTTTGGTTGCGTTGATTGTTGTTCTGGATTTGGCGCGTGAAGTAAGAGATGAGAAGCGTAGCCATGTGACAATGATGGAGCAATATGGCTGATGTATTTTCTTGTGGTCTTTGATGGTGTTGTGTGTCTTAGTAGAAGTTTATGTAGGTGTCCAATTTCGTTTATGTTGTGGTTTGTTTTAGTAGAATTTGATCTAGGTTGTGAGGCTTTTGTAGTATTACCATGGTAATGGTCTTGATGTCAGTGGTGATTGTCTACTTATGAATAAAACGACTTTCTTTTGTTGATTTCTTTGTGCAGTAAGTATTCGACTTTTATTGTTAACTTATTTATTTAGTAGCAAGCATAGCATATATTTCACATAAAAGAGCAGTTACAGTAGCGCATTTAAGCGTTTTACAAAACATGAAAGTAGTAGCCATAGAGGCGTAGATAGGTATTGTTCTACATTTGCATTTTACTAAGCTACAACAACCTTAACTATTATACATAGATGTTTTCATATGCAGTCTGCATGTAAAACTTGGAAGTTTGTTGTTCATTTTTCCTTTTTAGCCCTTTTTGAAGTTCCTTGTGTGGTTGCATCCTGGCTTTCTTGGAAAAGGGCCATTCGAATGCTTTTCTTTGTTGTTTCATTTTCTGGTTTTGATGCTTGTGGCAAGTCGGTTTCTTCATGTGGTGATGTACCTGCATGTTCTTTGGTTTTGAATTCTGGAATCAGTTCAGGTGGTGTAGTAACGGTTAAGGGTATAGGTTGGAGATCCTTGCTCTCTGGTTTAGCCATTGCAATAGGAATGTCTGTTGCTGTTTCCAAAGGCTTTTTTGTTTCATTTTTTTCCGGAACTTGTACACTGGTTGTAGCTGTTGCAGCAGGACCTTCTATGAGTAATTTTACATCATCCCAGCAGGTATCGAGAATGAAATTTTGCCTTGCCTTTGTACATTCTGGATCAAAATGCAACTGGAAAATCTTTTTTTGGCCTTGTAAAGCAAGCAGTTCAGGTGGGTAGTCATAGGAAGATTTGTCAGGCATGTTGTGCACCAATTGACTGCACTCTTTGACCAGTGAATTTGCTTCGTTGCTAAAACACGTCATTGTTATGTTGTCAGTGCCATCGGACAAATGTACTCTGAAACAGTAGCTGAAACAAATTTACATGTACTAAGTATCCTTAGCGAAGATATTTAATTGGAAAAAAAATTAGATTTTTGTATTAGTTTAGAAGTATAATAATAGAGTAGGTTACTTGTAAGTGATGTCATTTTCAGGGGTCGGTGGAATGCACATGGTGTGCGGATGTCGTTCAGAGATTTAGGATTTACAATCTGGGCATCTCTTATAGAACCATGGCCATTTTGTATCGATTTTGTCAATGGTAGCGACAACGGTAAATCGGACATACTGCGTATTTAAAATTTTACTCGTGCATTAGTTTTTAGGGTAACTATGCCGTTAGTGTAGTTTGTGCTTACCTGCTGGTTCTGCGGTTCTTCTGCAATTAAGTCTGCTAAGGTAACGCGGTTTCTTTGCTTTTCTTGTTCTGGATCTGAAAATTTTTGTTGCTGCACATTTGTTATTGTTGGTGGTACGATGAATTGATCATACCTGCATGATTATTTAATTTAGTTTTTGTAGTAGTGTATTTTGCAGTGTAATATTAGCATATTTGATTCTTTGCTTACACTGCGCGGATTTCATGACACTCTGGTATGTCGGGGTTGAAATAGTAACGTGTGGCAGGTGTGCTAGAAAGTTGTAGACCTGTAATTTTTTATGTATACGTTAGCAATGAAAGGCTAAACTATAAATGATAAGTATAGGATCATGATCGTACCTCCATAGTGTTTTACCAAGCATGAGCTAACTGCTATGATTGCTGGTTTTGTTGCATTATCGTATTCTAGCCTGTTAAAAGTGTTTGCATCTTCATTCCATAAAGTGAATCGCACCGTGTGTCCACTGTGATAAGCGCAAGGACTTTATTATAGTAAACGGGAAAATTTTGTTTTAAAGGTAAACTGAGAATACTTACTCTAAATTTTGGATACCAATGTCTAACCAAATAGAAGAATCTTGTGTTGGGTTGAGCGGGCGCTGTATGTCACTTACATATTAGACGTTGCCAACATAATCTGTAAAGAGTAGCATGGATTTAATGTCTTATAGTTATAGTGGTACTGTATATGTGTTTTTTTATATACCTGTGAGAAGGCCTTCTTTTACATCGATTTTTGAATATAGGTCCCTATGTTGTCTGAAGTTGAAATAATGGCTTGGGAATCCCACATCTGGTATCTCCTTGATATCTGTATATGTTCCAAAGACCAACGAAAGGGAGTGCGGGACTACTTGCATCCATGTTTTGGCATCTTGAAAGCCAAATCAGTTATCTTGTAAGTTTTGTTGATTTGGAGCAAGGCATTAATTTTTTTTTTTTTTTTTTTTTTTTTTTTCGTATATTGACATTTGCTTGTTTAGCTCCTCCCTATAGGTTAAATAAGAATTAATAGTTTCAATTTTAGAAGGTTTAGGAAATTTAATCATGCACTTGTAAAGTAAAATATTAAATTATACCTGCCGATCAATTAACAGACATCAAAATAAGACCGGTTTTCCATTCTTGTTTGTGGGTGTCCATTTTCGGTATGCTCTGACGTATATAGCCTTGTCAGTGTCTGTTGCTTTGATGGTAGCGAGGCTGATATCCTCTGAACTTGTAACGATTCTTTTCCTGTAGATTCACATGACTTGACAATGCTAGAGCCTGGTTCCATTTTCCTGTATATTAAATGAAAATGGTTAATGAGATATATATGTAACGCTGTAAGCCTAACAGACTTGGAAAGTCAAGAATGCAATTATCATTTGCCATAATCTATCAATTAAAAAAAAGTGATTTATAGTATAACAATTTATCCAGATAAAAAGTAACAATTAAGAATTTCCATAGGTGATAGGTGATTGGCTCGCCTATGCTGTAATTGGCCAAAGGTCTATGTAAAAGGTAGGTGTAAATGTGAACAACCTGTGCAAGTGTAACCATGTGCAAAAAATCCTTGTAAACAATATTCTTAGTTGTGTTCCTATCTTTGTTCGGTTGCTGTTTGATCAGCATTTTTAACCCTTCAGGAGATGTCGCTCTTGACAATGCAACATACAATTGTCCATGGCCAAAAACAGGTTCTGGTAGGTATACACCTATCTTGTTTAGCGATTGGCCTTGGCTCTTGTTGATTGTCATTGCGTAGCACACCTTAACAGGGAACTGTTTCCTTTTAAATATGAACGTTAGTTTTTCATCTTTGTTGATCAACACAATGCGAGGTAGATAGACTTTTTCAGACATTCTTGTGCCTGTGATTATCTTTGCTTCAATATGCCTAGTATAAATTTTTGTGACAATCATCCGTGTAACGTTACACAGCCCGCCAGCTAGGTTAAGGTTTCTTAATAGCATTATAGTCTTATAGGTGCACCTACTTTAAGTGTAAGTTTGTGGGGTGGGATTCCTGAAAAGGAGAGGGTGTTTAGGTATTCTTGAGGGTATAGTAGTTCGGTTGCGCCTCCATCATTTGTCTTTGGTATAGCTTCATCGACACTTGTAAAAGTGTATGTATCTCCATCTAGCATGTCGAGGACAATGGAATTTATTACATCTGCAGTTTTATTTTTCGGATAGACTATAGCTTTTTCTTGCAAAGATGCTGCAGTCGGTCTCTGCAATGTTTCCTTATCATATATGAAGTCAATGAGCTCTTGCATAGCTGTCTGGCTCTCAGGAATACAATATCTATCTGGTATACGGATCCAAGATGCATTCTCTAAATCATTTTCATCCGGTTCGCCAATGGTACCGTTTCCCACTTGTAGTAACCACCTTGAAAACTTGGCTGTTGATGCATATTCTTCAGCTGAGAGTCCTGTCCGTCGTAATCGCATGTTTTGCTTAAGGAAAATGATTTTAAAATGCGGCCATAGGTATGATAGTGTCACTGAGGAACCAATTATTTCTTGGCGCGGAGCATTTTTCTTTACAGGAAGTGTCTGCCTGAAATCTCCACCTAGAACGACCGTTTTTCCCCGAACAGATTGTCTGGGAGATCCATTATGTCTCTCAATGTATGGTCAAGTGCTTAAAAACATCGCCGATCATTTTTAGGAGCTTCGTCCCACACGATAAGGTCTGTTTGTTTAAGTAACTCTGCCACCTGCGTACCTTTCCTGATGCTACAAACCGATTCGTCCGTTAAATCAAGCGGGACCTTGAATCTTGAATGAGCTGTCCTTCCTGCTGGGAGGAGCAATGATGCAATGCCTGAAGAAGCAACTGCCAAAACAATTTTCCCATTTGATCTCAATGTAGAAATGACTGTCTTCCAAACAAAAGTCTTACCCGTTCCTCCATGCCCATAAACAAATAAGAGTTTCTGTTGGCGGTTATTCACAACATTGACAACTTCTTCGAAGACCATACGCTGGTCATCGTTTAAATGGGGAACTAATCTTTCGCTTTCACTTCTTAACAAATCACGATTGTAAGACCTTTTTTCCATTATTGCTCTGTTATTCAAGATTTGTAGCAATTCAGGTGGAGGTAAATCAAAACCAAAATCTTTGACTGATTTGCCATAGAAAGCCAGGATCCCTTCTAGCTCGTACATAAGGCCAGCGTATAGATCATCAGAATTAACATGAAGATCAGGGATGTGCAATATCTCTGCCAATATGAGTGGAATATCTTCCGACATTGAATCTACATGTGACTGAAATAGTGTAACTGGATTAAAAACCTCAGAAAATATGAGCATCTGGCAATAAAGATTTCTCATTTGGGACGGAGTTGCTGACGAAGAGGCTTCTTGTAGAGCTATATTCCATTCTTGATCACCTAACAAAAAAAATTACTGTATGATATTTATATAGTAGAGATTAGAATAATTATTTGAAAACTATTATAAAAGAATCGTGTGTTTCAAACCTGTGATTTGGAATTAAAAACCGTTTATTAGTAAAAAGTCTTTATTTTCATTAAAAGTCTCCATTTCCATTGAAAGATTCCATTCAAGTTGCCATATTATCAAACCGTGTATTAGTAAAATGTTGCCATATTATCAAACCGGGTATTTTAAGCTGCCACTTAAGAGTTAAGTTAGAGCATTTACAATGCATCAAGTCTTTAAGGCTATGTTTGGCAAAAATAGCTGTGAGCAGTAGCAGTGACCAGTAGGCAGTGGCTGTGAGCTGTGAGCAGTAGTCACAGCTCACTGCCCACCGCTCACAGCTTCATAAAGAAGCATTGGAAAAATGAGCTTTCCTAAAAAATAGCAAAGCTCACAGCTCTCATGCCAAACGAACACTAAAATTCAAAAAGCTCATTACTCACCGCTCATTGCCCCAAAAAACTCCAAAAAGCTTTGCGCCAAACATAGCCTAAGACTTGGAGCATGCTCTTAGAGGAAAGACTTGGGTTCACCAAGTCTTTGAAGAAAAACTTTTCAAAAAGCTTTTGATGTAACGCCAAAAACCACTTAAAATGACTTTTTGGAATAGTGAAAAACTTTTAACAATTTGACCCATTGTGGATGCTCTTATATACAATTATTAAAGGGTATTAATATGGAGTATTTTAGAGAAACCATTTTACTCATTTTTAATAGTTTTTAAGTTTTCAAGAATTAGGCTTAAACACATTATAAGTAGTAGAGATAGAGATATCAAAGCATGCATACTTAGAGCATCTACAATGCATACAATATTTTTGAGTTGAATAAAGTGTTGTATCATTATTATACCCTTCTCACAAAATGTCTACAATCGATTAAACATTACCTAGTAAAAACTGAAGTGCCATGTCACATATACTTTTATTGTAAATGATTTTATAGTGAAGAGATAGTGGAAGGCCCATATCAACATGGTATACTGAATGATGCCATGTAAGAGCGTTATGGATGGCTTTAGACATTAATAAAACACTAAGCGACACAGCCAAGCCATAATCTGTTGTTGATCCTGAGAGTCATTTTGGGAACTCAAGGAATAATGTGCACAACTGAGCACAGATAATATATATAATTATATATTTTTTATGCGTCAAGTTATGTATTTGTTGTATATGTTAAGATGAAAACGAAAAGATTCAATAAATTCGTTTACATACGAAAAAAAGATCGGTTAAACTATAATTTTTCTTTTCTTTTCCTTTTCATGGAACCGCAAACACACATTGTATTTTAAAAAATCTGTCTTAATGAGACTTAAAACTCTTTCATGAAAATTATGTCATGCTTTTTAAGGGCATTTCTGCAACGAATGACCCATAGGAAAGCATGATAGTAACGGAAGAAAAGCATGATATATAGTAACAGTTAAACTAATCTATTAAATGTAATAATACCCGCATTTGAGATAAAATTGCCAACTTTTTAACTCATAACTAATGAGACTAAAAGGCGGGCTGTAGCTAGCAGCAAAGAAACCTAGCTCAGTAATAGATAGACAGAGTTCGATGATGTTTTAGAGAAGGGTTTGAAATGCCGTATGCCCATAGCCAAAGATCCAATTCCACGCTCAGCACCTGAAAACCAAACATTCTTGTTATTACCAGTAGCACAACCAGCAAAACTAAAAATTACTCATAAAACATTAACAAAACCAAACCTGTTTCCCAGTTCTTTTTTGGATCAAATCCCTCATCTTTTCCACTGCATATATGGAGCAAGCTCGTAATTCAACTTCCTCCTCAGTGCCCGAACCAATTTCCTTATTAGACTCGATATTGTTGGCTAAAGTTGAACTATATCTCAATACTCCAAGCTGCTGAAGCACTGCTGGTACAATGTAGTCTGCAAATATAGTGATTGAACCTACATCACTAAATTCCCCGTATCCTTGACCCTTAAACGCGCCCCACACATCAGCAGCAAATATCTGAGCTCTTTTATACAAGAACACCTGGTGACCTTTGTACACTGTGTGGTCACGGAAACCTACAACATATTTCAATGGTTTATGTTCAATGTCTTTTTAGATATAAATTAATGTAGCACAAAAAGGTATAAATATGGGTACCAGGGAAGTGACGTGCAATAGTAGATACAAGTTTTGTAGCTGATTTTCCACAAGATTCCACAATGTTTGATGCCTTTCCCCCAAAGCTTCTTTCCAACTCAAGCCCAACCTAAACCAATAAGTTTAGTCATTGGTTACTTTGGTAACAAGTTCACTACACATGCAAACATACACAGCTAGTTCGTAACAGTTTTTTATAATTAAAACCTCAATTTTATACCTCGTGCATCAAGCGAACCCGTTCATCCTCCAAAGGGAGAGGTCTTGGCCATTTCAAGAGTTGACGCAAATCAGGGCCTGACAATAACCACAAGTTTAATCAATCAGGCCTTCCATTCTTTAAAGCAACAACAAATAAATGCCAATTCTACCCACAAATTCAACAAGTCAAGAGTTTGGCTGAATCTGATACCCGTTTTTTCTTTATTCATCTTAACATATGTTTCTCGTTCTTGGTTTATTAGAATAGTAGTATATTTAACTCGTTAGCAGAGGATAACACCATTAGCCATACGAGAAAAGAGCAAAAAAAGCACATAAAAGATAGAAGTATAGTATCAGTACCAGTGTACTTCTGAAGTCGATCAGCATCAAACACAGACTTGTCATTTTCAAGAGCTGCTTTCAATCCCGAAGCCAAATCATCATAGTTTAAATCCTTGTCTGTTATCAATTAGCATCCTTGAACATGTTAAAAAGACCGAATTAAAATGCACAAGCAACTTATTTAAGTATCTACTCTAAGCAGGTTATAAGTCTATTGAACATAGAAATGCAAGAGTGTCTAACTGATGCTAATACGTTAGCTTTCAAAAAATCTAACTTTGCATGTTTTTGAAGGTGTCTAATCAAGTTCATGACCATAATCTACAGTAATCCCTCTGTCCCAGTCAACAACCAAACTTTAACATCTCAATTTAAACCTATTGCCTTCATTATAAAGGGAATGAATATAGTTCTTGACTTTCTGTTACAAAATCCAACTTTCAGTACTCAATCTTTATCAGAATATTCAAACTTTAAACTCACTTACCCGGGGGTGTTTGGGATTGCTTAGGGGGTGTCTGGGGGAGCTTATCTCAAAAACAACAACAACAACAATTCCCAATCCCGCCTGAACGAGGTATGGGGGTTTGGGGGAGCTTATCAAAGGTTCTTATTCGCTTATTGTATTTTTCATGGTTCGAATAAGCTTATTCAAACAATCATAAAAAGAAATGCTAAAAGGCTTATTAAAGAACAAAAACAGGGCTTTATGCTAAACCTAAAAGCTCTTTTGAGAAGCATAGCCAAACACACCTTAATAAAACTGTTTATGCTTTTCAAACACAATGCAAGAGATGGTGTTTGGTTTTGCTTTTGAGGTAACAAAACACATTAACCAGAGAAGCACACGTCTTATAAATTGTTTGGCAACTATGGTAAGCAATATGTAAAATATCATAGAAACTAACATTGAAAAAAAATCATCCTTTTTTTTCTTCCAAGTGACTGTTTCATGTTTTTTTCGTTAGCATTCTTAATTGATGCTAAATATTTACTTTAAGAATATATTGTTACATTTATAGTTTTATTAGGAATTTGTTAATCCTATAATAATCATTTGATGGTTTTATCTTTTGTATGTTCATACATTTAATAAATAATAATGGGAATAACGTCCTTCTGCAAGCTGCAACTAAGTTCCCTGCAGTTGTTTGAAAAATGAATTGTAACATACACACTAATCACCTCTCAGTAACAATGATATCACATAACGGGTCCTTTTATTATACCTAGCAGCATGTAAACTTCCCTGCGGTTTGCTGCAGGGAATATTCTCCCAATAATAATTCATTTTTTTTTACATTCAAAAGCCACCGGTGTATAAATATCGGCAATCTTTATTCTTATTAATCAATTCAGCATCTAACTTAAATTGTTTCCTTTTACAACACGTGTCGGACACGGGTTATGGACTAGTATGTAAAATATTCAAAAACATATAAGCAGGGCAATTAAGCAGTAAGAATAAGCAACACCCAAATAGTTTAAAATGGGTAAACGGGTGGGGTTTTCTTGTTCAGGTTACCAGAGAGGGCGTGTCTTTGACTCAAATGTACGCGGCCTAACCGGGGTATCCCCTTGCCGTTTCCAAACCCTTTTCCTCGCCACCCCCGAGATGTTGTTCCAACCTGACACCTCTTGTGACATGAGGATGTCTGGTGGTGGTTTGTTAATTATTATAATGGCTTATCCAAAGCTGCTAATTTGACACATGCTATTTAGGTAGATAAACACAGGCAGTTTATATCCATCAAAAGACTCGAAACAGCTTATATGATGTATCAAAAAGCAATAACAGTTGTTATAAAATGCAATATCCGTGTGTGTTAAAGGTTACCTGGCCAAAAGCAGAAGTTAAGAGCATCTAGCACAAACAAATATTGGATAGTCAAAGGACCATTATCAAAGTAGTGAATCCCTTCATAATTCCATTCGACTTTCGGTATCGAATTCTCCACACTTGATACCACTTTCTCTAGCCCTACATACAAATACACATTACTACAACTAACATATTCACACATGCACATTTAACCAAAATAAAAAACATTTATAAAAACATAAATATAAACCAAACCTTCAGAGTCAATGGACACGTGAGATGCATGAGAGGCCACCCAAGCAGAGCTTGACCTAACTTCTTCCATGGCGGCGTAGGAGGAGAATGAAAGCCACCTGTTATGAGCGAGGGTACACAGTAAGGGTTATGTAATTAGCTGCAGGTGATTATAACCCTGCCACTGGTTTATGTGGTTCAAGTTTCGTGTTTTTGTGTTTTGTACTTTTGTTTCTCCCATGCTTCCCATATGGGCCCGTGTTTCATGTGAATGCTCACGTGCTTTTTTACTATCTTTGGGCCATTTTGAATGTGTGTATTGGTAGTTGTAGCTTTTGGACCAAATACACACCCATTTTTTTGACTTTTTATAAAGTTTGACTACTTTTTATGAAGTTTGTACGGTGTTTGTAAGACCACTCCAAAACGAGACGTGTCAGTTTGTGTGTCAATCATGTCATCTCAGCGCTACACAAGTATTTTTTAAGGGATGTGTTAACCAAGCACCCCCTATGGGGGAAGTACAAGCACCCCTTAGTGGGGCCCACCTGACACTTGTACTTTTTGTCTTTTTTTTTTTTTTTTTTTGGTCTTTCTTTTATATTTTTCCTATGCTTTTTTTTTTTTTTTTTTTTTTTTTTTTTTTTGCAAAGTGATAGTGCAAGTATTTTAAGTTTTTTATAGTATTTATGTCTGTTTTTTTTAAGTTTTTTTTTTTTGTCCAGTCATTATCAGTCCATTTTTTTGTCCAAGTCATTATCACAACACAACACAAGTGCAGATTTCACAACACTTAGTCAGTTTTTTGCAACAAAAGTGGCAGTTTTTTTCGTCATCGCCTAATAGGCTCAGATTGAAAACGTAATAGAAAAAATGCAGATTTTTATTAAGGCTCGGATTCGAAGGCTGCAAAGTGATAAAATATCACTTTGCCATGCCATTCGTAGCATCGAAGGTTGCAGAAGTGATAAAGAATATTCG
>LBNU01014510.1:0-10381 GCA_014162995.1 Artemisia annua
TACCCATTGGGCTTGGCCCAACTGCCAACGAGACCCTAATTGGGCTCATTGGGCCCATTGGCCCAATAACCAATTTAATTTGTTAAATCTTATATATCTTTTACATTTAAACATAATTAACTCTTTTAATTATGCTTAATCCTCAAATTACAAAGTTTAGTCAATATTATTTTTATTCACTTAAAAATAATATAAGTCGACTCTAATACATAAATTCCACCAAAAATTACATTTTTAACTAATTATTTATAATTAGTTAAAGTTACTTATCATGTATTTAATTATAATCCTTCAACTAAAACTTCCACCAATTCACCACTTGAGCCAAAATTTTATATTTTTCAAAACCCCAATAATTTTATATTTTTATTTTAGGCCGATTTATATATATACATATACAAGTGTATATATCGTCTTAAACTCGCGTAATTAGTGTAAATCACATTTGTACCAACAAATTAATACCACAAGCAACAATATTTACCACACAAGCAAGAAATACTAACATGAAGTAGTAGCATTTAATGAAGCAAAGTTCTCATGCATGCAAGATATATATGTATAAACTTGTCAATTTAACAAAATATATGTATTTAGCACTTGGTAACAACTTAGATCATCATAAAAACATGTAATAAACAAGATTAGAAAAGTTTGATGATCCTTACAAAGTGTGTGTTTGTGAACGTGGCTAGGAGAGAACAAGGAAGACCCAAAACACTTCCAAATCAACCCAAATCTCTATATATATAAAACCCAAACTCTTGTTCTTAGTACCCAAATGATTTTGATCTCCAAAAATTTGTAAGAAAAGTGTGTTTGTGTGTGTTTGTTGCTCGGCCAAAAAGAGAAGAAGAAGAAGAGTTATTCAAATTTTGGGACATTGCATTATCTAGTTAATAGGATTAGTTGGGTAATAGATTTGGATAAAAGGGTGTTTCTTGGATATTAGGGAGTTTAGGGGTTAAAAGGGTGAAAAGCATATTCTTGGTTGGTGGGGGGTTAGGTGTGGCCGGTTGGGGTACAAAGGGGGTGGAGGGAAATGTTATAACTTTGTCCCGGTTTGGTGTATCGTGTGTCGGTTTAAGCTTAAATGTAACCGTTACGTCCCGGTTTGACATTTTTGGACACGAATACGTAAAATAAAGTTTTTAGCCACGGTTTTGTCAGAAAAGTAATAAAATGAGTTTACTGACTCAAAATATATTTACTTGACCTTTTTCACAATTACTGTGGTGTCGGTTCGCGTGCGGTGTTGTTTTTCAGCAAATACCGAGAAACTCTTAGTAAATTACGAAACTTGTCAGTAACTATCCGAAATGGATAAATTTGTGTTTACTGACAAAAATAAACTTTTTCAGTAGTCACTGTAAGCTACAGTGTACAAAACAGTTCCCGAAATCATGCAGAAATGTGCAGAAACATGCAGAAATGTGCTAAAATGCATATAACGTTGAAAGTGAATATAATAAATAGCAATTTATTATATAATTTAGTTTATGAAAAATACCATTTGTCACAATTTTCCTCCAACCCCAGGTCATACCCAAACGAGGAGGCACATTCTGTTGGTCCCCTTTACACGGATAAACTAACTACAGAGTTAGTCTAAACATGTACCATGCTTAAGTAATGAGATGAAATACTTTGAAAGATATTTGAACAAAACGTAAAGTAAATAGACAAGATATTTTTCAACGTTTAATTCTTATTAGAAATCAATCAAAGAATTATACCCAAGTGTTTGTGGAACAACACTTGGGATTGAAATGACAAGTATGGTATGACTCCTCTCTAAACTCAAGCTAAGCTAGAGTGACAACTAAAGGTCCTAATGAGCTATCTCAGGGACTAGGTTGTTCTTTGGAGGAGTAAAAGTTGTTTGTGAATGTCTAAGCATTAATTGCACAAACTTGTCAACTTTTACTCCTCTCTTATGTTTCCTATTTATACACAAATATTTACAACCGTTACGATAAAGACAAATGATGACCTAAGCTAGTGGAGACAAAATACTTATGTATTTTGTCTCTGTTACATTAGGCTATATTGGGTAAAAGACAATTCTCCTTTCTGAGTAACAGTGATGACACTGTCGACATTTTGCCTTTCAGGAAAAGTTTGAATTCAGGTGATAAGGACAACGTCTTATCTCTTCAAAACTTTCCCGCTCCATCCCGCCTAATCTTCAGTCCTTAGGCCTTCATTCTTCAGTCTTTAAGTCATACTTCTTTAGTTGTTGAGGAGTCTTGGGGTTCAGTGAGTTATTGTCATCACTCACTGAACCCATCACCTCCTTCTTTGGCTAAGGTGCCACTCACTGAGAACCGCCTCACTGAGTGGAGAGGCTTTCTTCTTAGACTCGTCCTTGGCATCCTGAAGGTGACTCACTGAGCAACTGTTCACTCAGTGACCTGAAGATGTTTAAGGTTTTCTAACACTTAGCTTAATTTGTGTTCAAATCTTTGTTTAATGAGACTTGGGTACTGAAGTAACCCAACAATCTCCCCCTATTTGGATATAAATTATGCCTAAGTGTTTGATCAGTGTAAGTGAGCAAATGGGCTTCTTCTTACACTGAAAATACTAACAATCACACAAGTAACACTGAAATTTTTAAACATGTTCCATCATCTTATTCAGCAAAATTACATAAGTCCTATCATCTAAACAAAAGGCTCAGGGTTTAAGTACTCAGACTTCCTTAATACCCATGAGCTCAAGCTTTGCCTTCTTTGTCAGTAAGATGTGTTTATCAGGACGCTCATTTATCATCTTATCCATCAGCACCATGAACTCTTCATTCTCATGGTTCTTGAAGTTTCTAGCCATCAGTTTGTAAGCCAGCAGTGTAGTAGTCTCAACCAGGTGAATGTCACTGACTCTCTGAAAGGCTTTATCTTTAAGTTCATCAATGAAGAAGATTCCATACTCAGGGACTTTGATAACTTTGTTTGGAACAAACTTGATACCAGCAGGAGGGGCTCTATTGCAGTGAAGAGCAGCGATGAAGTCTTCAGGTTCCTGACCGACTGCCTTCCTTTTCCTTCCTATAGTCTGAGCTTGTTTGGGAATTGCAAGTCCCTGAGATTCAAGNAAAGGCTTTATCTTTAAGTTCATCAATGAAGAAGATTCCATACTCAGGGACTTTGATAACTTTGTTTGGAACAAACTTGATACCAGCAGGAGGGGCTCTATTGCAGTGAAGAGCAGCGATGAAGTCTTCAGGTTCCTGACCGACTGCCTTCCTTTTCCTTCCTATAGTCTGAGCTTGTTTGGGAATTGCAAGTCCCTGAGATTCAAGTGCCTCCTGATGATTGATTCCAAGACTCTTGGCAACCTTTTCCTACTTCTTGTATTTGTTGGTGAGAGTTTGGAGTAGATTAGGAACACACTTGTTGTTCTTCTTCTTCTTCAGGATAGGCACCATCATATCCCATTCCTTGATTCCAAAGTCAGAGGGCCTGAATGGGGAGTATCTTTCATGAACTCTGGGTCCCCTTTCAATGGTCACTGCAATTGGTTCATTCTTCTTGTAGGGATGAATGATCATGTCAGTGATGGAGCCTTCACCCTTAGTCTTTGTCATGGTCCAGACATACCTCTCATAGTTCCTTTGCTTCCTTTCAGCATTTAGCTTGGCCTTCTGATTTGCTTCTTTGATCATCTTAGCCTGAAGCTTAAGGAATTATTCTCCTTAATGTTCTACCCGGTCTCCTTGATTACCTCAGTAGCCACTTCCGAAATGACCGGTCTACTGAGCAACTCATTCTTGAGTTTATCATCCTCCTCTAATGCAGTAGCCACTTCCTCATTTGTCCCCCTGAATACCCTTCTGTTATTTAGAGTGACTTCGAAGAGAATAGGTTCGTCAGGATCACGGCGAACCTCTCTTGTAGCCTTGAAAAGCTTGGGAGGGGAGTCCTCAGTCACATTAATAGCTTTCCCTTTGTCAGCCTGAGGAGGTGTACTGAAGGTAGATTCGGGGAGTTCAGTGGTGGTGGTTGTTGCTTCAGTCAGAACTGGAGTTGTAAACACAGTGGAAGAACCTGGCATGAAGCTTCGTATTGTTACTCCTTCAGTGATGATCTCAGTGGTGGGTATTGGTACTGATGTTGTTGTTGCCTGAGAATCATCCTTTGTCTGCCTGTGTGGGTTCAACTGTTGGAACAGCCTCTGAGTTGGAGTAAGTTTCTCCCCCTCAACAGATGCTAGAGATTCAGTGGAAGCATCTGTTGACTAAGGAGCAGAAGGCTGAGGCTGAGCTGATGGGGCCTGGACTGAAGAAGCTTGAGCCTGAGAAGCTTGAAGAAGCTTGAAGATGTCCGAGACCATGCCCTTGATCTCAGAAGTCTCGGTCTTCAGGCTGGAGAGGTCAGTGGACAAAGCCTGTTGTGTTTCAGAGAGTTTGGCCAGCTTGTCAGTGTAACAGTTCACCAATTCATTATGTTTGGTGGTGAGCTACTCATACCCTGAAGAGAGTTGGGTGATCTTAGACTCTTGAGCCTGAAGAGAGGTCAGTACTGATGCATGTTGAGTTTGAAGAGCTTGAAAATCGACCCCCTTAAACAAGTCAGGGAGGCCACTGAGTGCCTTGGAGGTGGCCTTGTGTGAGTCCATGAACTCAATGAGCTTAGAGATCAAGATTGGGTCATCCTTGAACTCTTGCTGAAGATTTGTAAGAGCCTGAAGGAGAGCAGCAAAGTTTGTTCCCTGATCTGTTGCAAGCGTTTCTAGAGAAGTTTTTAGGTCGCTGACTTTGCCGTCAGTGGAGGCAAAGGCTGTTTTTAGTTCAGCCTGCTTTTCTTCCATTGAGCCCCTGAAGTCAGCATATGAAGCAGCTGCCTCAAGGTGCCTATCATGATTGGCATCCTCCATCTGAAAGTAGAGCCACTCATTGTTGTACTCACAAAATTCAACCAAGACCTTTTCAGTGATAGGTCTGGTATCATCCAATTCATGTTTGTTGGATGATGAGGGCTCAGTCTCCTTATGACTTGATGATGATGATGATGATGGTTGTGGTGATTGTTGTTGGGTTGATGGCAGTGGTTCCTCAGGATGAGGTGATGCAGCTTCAGTGAGTGGTTCAATGGCTGGAGTTTCAGTAGGGTTGACATCTTCAGTATCCATGTCATCTCCAGCCATTTAGCATGCATCCTCCTCAAAGTCAACAAGGTCTTCCTCTGACTCTTCATCGATAAGCATTTGGAGATCAGCCAGAGTAGGACCCTGAAGTACATCCAGCTCCCCTTCAGAAGAGAGTTTGCCTTCAGTGTGGTCAGTCCCTGACCCCTCCAGGAGATCAGAGTGGGTTTTCTCTGCCTGGTCCACGGGGTCAGTTTCCGAGGAATGCGCATCACCGTGGGGGAGGGTGTAGGTTCCATATCAGTGGGTGGTTGCATGCCCCCTGAGTCTTTGTCCCCTGAGATCCCGTCAGGCACTGGTGGGTTTTGGCTAGTGCCATCACGAGGAATCGTGAAGTTGTATTCCCTATCAGCGGGTTGTATATTTCCCTCTGAGTCTAGGGGAATGATGTTGGTGCCCTCAGACAAAAGCAGTGATTCGCGAGTGTCCTTATCGAGCAATGAGATGGTGAGGTCTCCCTTTCCAACAAGCTTGTACTGGCTTGTCGAAGATATAGGGACCGTAACTCCCTGAGACTTAGGTTTTGATTTACCTAAGCCGTTAGCAGGATGTGATTTGGTGTGGGTCCCCTTCTGATGCGTAGGGATTGCTTACGCACTTTGTTTTACCTCTCAAGGGATCTCAAGAGGCTTACAATCCCCACCAGGCAGTGTACCTGACCGATGTAGTATAGTGTAGTGGCAAGTACCGGGGGATTGATCGTTCTCTCACAGGGAATAGTGTTCGTTAGGTTAAAGACTACTCTAATTAAGGTCTAAGGGTGGAGGATGATTATTTTTGTATTTTTATGTTTTTATGAAAGCAGTAAAATCTCGGTTTTGAAGGAGTGGGCGGAATTAGTTGCTAGTCAACTAACCCAAGTATCTACTTATGCAAATTAAATTAAAGTTTTGAGAAAACAATGGTGGGGAAAGTAGTGTTTACTTAGATTTCATTACTCCCTAACTATCTTTTACCATGTAATTAGTATGTTGAGTTTGCGTGGATGACGGGTGTATTCCTAACAAGTCGTAGGGAGTGCGTTCAATTCCCTAACTCTATAAGCTCCTACCTCACTCTATGACGATACGTCAAGTATCCTATCATAAGCTCACCGATAGCAACCTACGCATGAAATACTACCTTAAAATCGATTAACGCACATACGATTCACGTTTCCTAAGACGTTCAAGCTTGTTACCGTATAGGAGGTTAGCCAGTTTTCTTAAGTCTAACGTAGATGAAACATTCATCCAAATCACAATCACAACATACACATCACATGATAATCAATAGTTAGGTTTCATTAGATCTAAGCAAACACAAGTTAATTTAGCCTAGCATGTTGAAGGAAAGAAAAGCACAAACATAGATCATACAACACATAGACATATTGTATGGATTGAATGAAGACTTATCTTAGATTAAACATGCAAGTTAGAGGGGTAAAAGTACCCTCTAAGGTCTGTAATACACGAGCTAGGGTTTAACCCTTAAGTTCTCCACCAAGTTCCTCTTTTAAAACAATAAAATTCGTCCTATATATATAGAAAATACGGGCTGACGGCGTCAGCCCAAGGTGTGACGCCGTCACGCCGACGATTAGGGTTTTGTGATGGCCTTCTTGACGTCGTCACGCCGCCTTGTTCCAGATCTGACGGCCTTCCCTGACGCCGTCACCAGACTAGGCCAAAAACTCTCTGGCCCGTCATGAGTAACTTCCAATTTCTTCACTTCATTTGTTCCTGACGTCGTCACGTTGAAGCGTGTGACGCCGTCACCTTCTGTGCACTTTAGGGTCTTTTGAGATTTTGTTGTTTTCCGCACTTTTTCATTTCGAAAACGCCCAAAAATGCATCTTTTGTGATTTTCTCCTCAAAAGTACCTAAAATGAGAAAAGAAACGACTTTGGGTGAAATCCGATCAAATAATATACGAATTAGGACTCAAACTGACCCCTAAAAACGTAACATTTTTCGTCTCATCACCTTCTCAGTAGAGTGGTGCTTTTCTACCGAGGGTATAGGACCCTTTACTCCTTGAGACACTGATTGTGATTTGTCAGTGCCTTTAGCAGGATGTGAGGGTTGATTTGTTCCTGACCCCACTAACTTGTATATGTCAGTAGAGTCATGAGGAGAGGGATTGCCCGAGGACACTGAGTGTGATGTCTCAGTACCCTCCGTTGGCGTTTGTTTTTGGGTCAGTGAAGCGGCCTCAACATTGGGTGTCTCAGTAGGCTTGGTCTTAGGTTGCCCCTTTTTGCTAGGCTTAGGGACTGAGGTTCCAGTGGCGAGTGACTTGGGTTTAGTCACCTTCCTGGAACCCTGACCCTTTTTCTTTGTCTTCTCCTTTTTTGTAGGAGAAGGAATGGGAGAGACTTTGTAGTCACTCTGAATGACTATAAGCATATAGGTCGTCAGGGTGATTGGTGTAACCTCAGAATGTTCCTTAGAATAATTTGTCTTATGTAAGACATCTGGTTCAAATCCCAGAACGTCAGACCTTACATACTCTGAACCTAGTAAATCCTGAAGCACACAGGAAATGAATCTAGGGTAAGACATAAGTCTTTGCCTAGATTTCCCTGTGGTCAGTTTGGTAATGAGGTCCTTGAAGATTAATTCTCCAAGGTCAATTTTTCTATCTTCAAGGAGACTGAATACTATCATTGATTAAGTAGCATTCAATTGCTCCGTGGAGGATTTGTTCCCCCCAAGGACCTGAATGACAAAAGCCATCAGTATCCTCCATGGGGCTGGGAACCAGGCTTTCAGGATGGGGGCTTTGGCCAAGAGAGTTCCTGGGGCCACTTCAGGATGAAATTTGTCATATGGCCCAAGTGTAAGCAATTCGGCTTTCACTTCGTCCTCAGTGGGCAAGGGGGCAAAGGTCTCAGTGAAGTCAAGGCCTGTGGCTTTGACAAAGGTTTTGTAGTTCAGGACAAGGGGTTTTTTTCCCATTCTTCACTGTAAACCTTATGACAGCATCCTTGGTGACAGTAGGTTTTTCAACCACTGCTGTACACCAGAATTCCCTCAGGAAGTCATGATAAATGACTGAGGGTGTCTTTGTGAAGGGGTGGCAAGGAAACAGTTTTGTAAAAATTTTACCACATCCCTGTAGGCCGGAAATGCCTCAGGATAAGAAAAGTTTCCCACCACATTGTTCTTGGTCATGTCTACACTCTCAATTTGAAATTCCACATTGGGAGCGTATTGGATCACTTTAGAATAAGCCATTTTTTTTGGTTAAAAGTGGTCGGAGTTTTGGTCGGAAAAGAAAGAATACACACACTGAGTTAAAATAATTTTGCAAGAGTTTGTTTTAAAATTAAGAAAGCATGTGTGTGTGTTTCTTGTGTGGGGTTATTTATAGAGGAGAGATTAAGGTTTTGGAATGTGTGGATACCAAAAGAGTTTTAGATTTGTAATTTTGAAATATTTGATATCTGCATTTAATTTCCATCTCTCCACTACCCTCGGTTTTCGCAACTGTCAAGGTGAACAGTTGCGCGTCTCTGCAAAAGTGCACTTTTGCAGAGATGATGTCATCACATAAAATAGCAAAGGATATTATGTGAGTGTGAGCATTTAATGCCAAGTGGGTTTGGTAAGGGATTGTGGGGGCCCAAGAGGTGTTTGCCAGAAAGGATAAAACATATATTCTCATATTAAATATATGTCAATTACCAATCCTAGGACATTTACTAACTAATACTTAGAGCATTTAGTTTGACATTGAATGCTAGTTATGAATGTCCTGAGGCCCCCGCTTTTCCTGAATGTCATCACTTTCAGTATGTTGAGATGGAAAAGTGATTCAGTGAGTGGGACAAAGGTAAGCTCACTGAGGTTTTAAGGTTGTTCAGGGACTTGGAGAGAACTAACATCATGTTGAACATTTTAATCAGTAGCCTGATTATCAATGTCTAACATGCCCAGTTCTGCTTTCAGTCTAGTGAAAGTGGGTTCATCCAAGGGTTTGGTGAAGATATCAGTTAGCTGATACTCAGTGGGGATGAAAAGTAGTTCAATTTCTCCATTCATGATATGGTCCCTGATGAAATGATATCGGATATCGATGTGTTTGGTTCTTTGATGAAGCACAGGGTTGTTGGATATGGCAATTGCACTGGTATTATCACAAAAGATAGGACAAAGGATATTATGTGAGTGTGAGCATTTAATGCCAAGTGGGTTTGGTAAGGGATTGTGGGGGCCCAAGAGGTGTTTGTCAGAAAGGATAAAACATATATTCTCATATTAAATATATGTCAGTTACCAATCCTAGGACATTTACTAACTAGTACTTAGAGCATTTAGTTTGACATTGAATGCCAGTTATGGATGTCCTAAGGCCCCCGCTTTCCCTGAATGTCATCACTTTCAGTATGTTGTGATGGAAAAGTGATTCAGTGAATGGCACAAAGGTAAGCTCACTGAGGTTTTAATGTTGTTCAGGGACTTGGAGAGAATTTACATCATGTTGAACATTTTAATCAGTAGCCTGATTATCAATGTCTAACATGCCCAGTTCTGCTTTCAGTCTAGTGAAAGTGGGTTCATCCAAGGCTTTGGTGAAGATATCAGCTAGCTGATACTCAGTGGGGACGAAAAGTAGTTCAATTTCTCCATTCATGATATGGTCCCTGATGAAATGATATCTGATATCGATGTGTTTGCTTCTTTAATGAAGCACAGGGTTATTAGATATGGCAATTGCACTGGTATTATCACAAAAGATAGGTACACTTTTGTAATGGATGCCATAGTCACTAAGTTGACTTTTCATCCATAGTACATTTGCACAAAAACCTGCTGCAGCCACATACTCAGCCTCTGCAGAGGACATGGCTACTGATAGCTGTTTCTTGGTGCTCCAACACACTAATTTTCCTCCAAGGAATTGACAGGACCCTGAGGTACTCTTTCTATCCATGTTGCAGCCTGCATAATCAGAGTCAGTGTAACCCTTGAGATCGAAACCTGAGCACTTAGGATAATACAAACCAAGGTTTGGAGTTCCTTTAAGATATCTCAAGATTCTTTTCACAGCAGTGAGATGTGACTCTTTAGGGTCAGACTGATATCTGGCACATAGACATACTGAGAACTGAATATCAGGCCTTGTGGCAAGGAGATACATCAGAGAGACTATCATTCCTCTGTACATGGATTGATTTACTGATTTACCAGCAAGATCAGGACCAAGATTGTTGGGAGGAACCATTGGGGTTTTAACTGAAGCACAG